>LUFD01000028.1:0-44657 GCA_003025255.1 Cordyceps pruinosa
GGGGGGGGGCAAGGCGCGACGAAACAGACGGTGAGCGAGAAAGAGGATGAATGACCGCGGCCGAGGACGAGTGCGATGATGGAGGAGCAGGGTAATAAACCAGGAGCACGATTCTGGCAGGGGGTTATGATGGGCAGGGCAGAGCGACCTTGAAGGCCTTGAAGGTGCCTGACTGACGCAACAGTGCCCACCAGCGGCTGTGCACTTGTTGATCTTGAGCCACGGTGCAGGGGGCCGTCGTCGACAAGGTACAAGCTGGGTGGTGCGGTTCTTCGCGGAACAGCAGGTATCTTCATGACGAGTGCCACAGCGTTTGACAATACCCGTTGCGGCGGGAGTGGCTGGGCTGACTGAGGTGGCCTGGCTTGGAGAGGCGCAGCACTGCAGGCGCTATTTTTGGACACGCGGCGACGGCCATCCGCCAAGCCCAGACAGCTCAGCAAAATGTCGTATTTCATACCCTCCTACAAGTACTTTTCGCCCAGCAATGCCATCAATGAGCCTCCGCATCTAGGTAGGTAGGCGTGCGTGCGGCAGAATATCATGCAGTTCTAGGTATCCGAACAAAACGTTACAGCCACAGCATCCACTCTCACTTATCCATTGTTCAAGTAAGGTCGGGTACAACTACCCATACCCTGCCACTGGCCAGGTCATATTTCGATGTGCATTTATACGTCATCCGATTCACACAAGGATAGCTACTGTTTTATAGATCCGTGGCCGTGGCTTGCTCACTGGTGGCTATGGAGTAATCTGGCCGTACATCGTGCTAACGAATAGATCATATGCATATGTAACCAGCCTTCCTTTCCATGTATATACACTAGATTACATTCATCAACGACGCTGTATGCGATATTGGTGGCTCGCAGCTTGGGCTTTGATGAGCCGCCGCCTGATATTGTTGTACGTGGTGTTACATTGCTTCGCCATTTCCTGCTGTCATGCAACAGGTGTCTGCTGGCATGGTATCGGTCACTTTCTTTGACGGGAAGGCGAGGCTCACTTGCCGCTTCTGTCCGAGTCGTCTTGTTTCGTCGCTTCCGTGTCTTGGTACTTCTTCGTGCTGCCCCAGTTGCCGCTAAACACGTCGGCAATCTGCTCCATGATGATGTCACTCATGCCTTTACCCTCTTCAAAGCTCCTCTGATGCTCCTCTGCACGCTTCTCTTTCCAGTCCTCCCTTTCGCCGCCCATCCAGATGTCCTTGAGGATGTTGGAGGCACCGGGCTTTTCCTGGCCAGGCACCGGGAGGCCGTTGGCAGCGGCCTCACGCTCCCTGTGCTCCCTGAGCAGGCGCTGCGTGCGCTGAGCACCCTCGGGTAGGCCGTTATCAAAGGCGGTGGACACGCGGTTGTTGAATCGGGAGTAGATGGACTCGCCGGTGTAGGACTTGCAGAGGTGGTTCGTAGAGAGGGAAAACGTGGCGGCGAGGGCAAAGAAGCGCAGGTCCATCTTGCGCGGAGGCATCAGCATGATGAGGGGCGTGCCGATGGCGAAGACAAGGGCGACATTATCAATCAGGGGGTTGTTCTGAGGTGGGCGTTGAGGCGGGTCGGGTTGCGCGGTTGTCGTGGCCATGGTTGTCGCGCGCTCTCAATCAAGAGCTGTATCCGTCTGGATGGTCCCTGTAGAAGGTTCAGCCGCGTTGTATGACCCGCCAATGACAACGTATATGGTCGCGCTCAGTGACGATTGTTCGGGCGGGCAGCGGGTTGGACGCGATTAGGTTGTCGGGCACGGCGCGAGCGCGCAGTGATGGAACGCGATGGATACAATGATGAAATGCTTGAATTATTCGTGAGTATTATTAAGGAGAGGTATATCGTTGGCTTGCGACGTGGTGGCGGTAGGAGCTGAGGATGCTATCATATTATGCTTCGAAGGATTGTCGTAAAGAATATTTCGGCCATGTTGGCGATGGTGGTGCCGGTGTGGGTCCAAAGCGCTAGGGTGCCTCAGCGAGCCTTCACCATTGGGGTGCATCAAGAAAAGAGCGCTGCATTTCATTGGGAGATGGATGTGCAATTTCCATTACAATGGTTCCAACCGAAGCCAGGGAGGCGCATTGTTGGGGCAGGGCACGGGGGAACCGACAAGAAAAGTTGTTGGTTGGGTCTGAAATTTTGGCTGGCAATGTGGTGAATCCTACATCTGTACTAGGTACCTTACCAGGTAGTAGTTATTACTAGGTACGAAGCTGGGACAACGGCTGAAAGGCCTGAGCTGAATGGAGGCAACTGCCGCGGGCCAGTGGCAATGGGTGCGGTCCGTCCCAGGGTTCTGGGGTGGTTGGTACCTCAATTCACCATGAGAGTCAAGTACCTGCATACCAGAAGTCGAGCTAGGGCATCATGAAATGTCAGCCTTTGCGTTGTGAAGGCATTTCATGATCTGATTGAGCTGGTCTTGACCAGGATGGGGGCACGAGCTGATAAGTTGCAGCGCCGCAAGGCAAGGCGCGCCACCGATGACCTCTCGCCTCTTTTCAGCGCCGCAGGCAGCGGAGACTCCACTAACAAAGTTCGCTAGAGGGACCTACATTCGCCAAAGGCTGCTAGAGGCTGCTACAAACACGCCAGAGCCCGCTAAGCCAGCGCTGAAGTAACGCTGAAGCCTGCCGATCTCCTGCTCAAGTCCAACGCTTTTTCCATCATCACCTTTCCCACTTCCCGTTCCCCAACTTCGACCAACTCACACGCCATGCCCTCCCGCATTCCCCCTCCAGCAGCGAAAATCGTTATCCAGCGTCGACTCCCATGAACTGGCCCTCTCCAGGTACTCTCTGTACCTACATATCCACCTCGCTTTTCCAACTCGCACAATACTAGTTCGTATTGCTTCCAAGCTCCACTGCCTCCTCTGCCGCTCCCCGCTCCCTTACCGATTCCCATCGAGCGTCTCTCTTCTCTCCGATTTCATTATCGTCGCAATCCTGCTGATGGGATTATTTCCACTCAAAAGTGCTCCATGGCCAACACCGCGAATCCTGCCTAGATTCTTCCCAACATCACCCCAACTTTCACCGCGAACCACTCTGCCTTTCATGCCATAACAGTACTACTACCCTGCAAGACGGCCAACATGTCACTGCCGCCCGTCAAACCGTCAACTTCCCAGCCTCCCAACCATCAGTCCGCCGGCGCTTATCATACAGCCAACATCTCCTCCGATTCCGCATCATCTGCCGTCAGTGCCGACCAGCCTGTCAAACGGGGGCGGAGGAGCAACCCCAAGGTCAAAACTGGCTGCACCAACTGCAAGTGAGTCCCTCGTTGGCAATGCCGCCTTGTTCCCGGCATCCAGTATCCCCTGTCTCAGTCAATGATACTCACCGTCCTCCCCAACTCTAGGAAACGAAGAATCAAGTGTGATGAAAAACGCCCAGAGTGTAGCCAATGCATCAGAAGCGGCAAGACATGTACTGGTTACCCCCCTCCCAGTCGCCATGCGCGCCCGCCCATGGATATCCGCATTGCCCCAAAGCCTCTGCTCGCCATGCAGTCTGCCCCTGGCCCTTTGGAGAGCACTATGGCGCAGCCGGTAGGTATAAGCATGCTCCAGAAGCAAACAGTCCTTCCGCCTCGTCGTGCCGGTCGCCGGCGCAAGGCCGTCGAACAATTCAAAGCAATGTCCGCCGCTGCGCTGCCTCTCGCACTCCATCGCCCCTCTATGGCCCTGCCGCTTCAACCGGCTGAGAACATGTATTTCGAACTCTTCCGGCTGCATACGGCCTCCCAACTCTCGGGCTACTTCAACTCCAACTTTTGGACGCAACGGGTTCTGCAAGAGTGCCACAGCGAAACAGCCATTCGTCACTCTGTCATTGCCCTCGGTGCCTTGTACAAGACACTGGAACTCTCCTTCGAAGCTCCCTATGATATCGACATGCAATATCACACCGATTCCATCATGGCCCACTGGCAAGTCGCCATCAAGCAGTACTCTGACGCCTGCAACGCTGTACTTTCAGTCAAGGGTGACACTCTTGATAGCCACAATACTCGTCTAGTTGCTATCATACTCCTTGCCTGCTTTGATTCTTTTATAGGCGATCACAAGCAAGCCATCATTCAAATCCAAACAGGCCTCAGCATCCTGGGGCAATCACAGAGACGCAGTTCATCAAATCTACTAACAGTCCTGAACACCACCCCGGATGAGCTTGTCACTCTCTTTGGCCGCCTTGCCATCCAGGCCAAGTCATATGACCTTGCTTTCCACTTCCCTCAACCATATGTCATCAAGCTGGGCACCACCCCAGACCACCCCGAATCCCCAGGATCTGATAGAAGCTCTCCATCCGTTATCGGTAGCCCTCCAAGGGAGGGCGTCTTCGAGACCTTGGCTGAGGCACGACTTGCCTCTGATAAGCTTTGCATGGCGCTACTGATGTTTGTCGAACAGCTTCATGCCGCCAAAACGGACCCCAGCTACGTTCTCCCTGCCGCGTGGAAAGTATATGGCATGGGCCTGAAGGACCGCCTGACAGCTTGGTCCGATGCGTTCGAGCCTATTCTCATGTCACGACACCACCCAGACATGCCATACATCCAAAGGGCGGGAATCGCCGCCCTCAAAATGTTCCAGATCAATACAAATATTATATTTCTCATGCTCTTCTGCGACAACGAAGCGCAGTTCGATTCCTTCATGCCACACTTCAAGATGATTGTCGATCTCGGCTGGGAAGTCGTCGGCGCTGACGAAAGTCGATTCGCCGCCGACTTCCACACGCACACGCCCGGCCAGCCGCCGCCGTACGCTCACAGCACCCGCGGCGCCTTCAAAGCTGGCAAGTACGGCGCCCGCCGCCTCAAGCCCAGCTTCTCGGCCGACCTCGGCATCGTCCCGCCGCTATTCGTCGTCGCCACCAAGTGTCGCGACCCGTGGCTCCGCCGCCAGGCGATCCAGCTGCTCAAGAGCAGCGCCCGCCGCGAGGGCATGTGGGACAGCGAGCTTACCTCCAACATTGCAACCTGGGTCATGCAGCTCGAGGAGCAAGGCGTTCCTGGCGGCGGCGGCCCATCCGTGCCCCCAGCCTTTGATCCCCGGAACCCCGCAGCCGGCTACACTGACGCCCAAGGCGTCGTTCAGCGCACCATTCCCGACGACCGTCGCATCATGCTGAAGGCCGCGGATTTCGATCTTCGCGCCCGCTATGCGGACATTATCGTAGGCACGCGCGCTGTGTACAATGGCAACCTGGACGTGCGCCTCAGGAAGACGCGCATCTCGTGGTAGTGTCGTGGATGTACATACGTTGATTCATAGCCTCTATCTCGGTTGTCTATCTAAATAACATTTACTTCTTGGGCCCGATATAGCGGCCTCGACCCTTGATAGGCTTTGCATTGAACGCCGTGGATGTTGGTGGTGATCCCGCCGTAATGGTTTCTCTCCCAGCCTGTTTAATTCGGCTGGCTGTGGCCATTCAAGTAAAAATTCACAGCTAATACCTACCTCTGCGAGTAGAACGTATTTATCCATTTTTCTATCCGTAAATCTTATTATTCAACGCTCCCAAGTAGAAGGACCTCGTGAGAGGTTGCGCATATGACCATGGCAATGTATATACCATTGCGTTCCTAACGCAGAGTATGGCTACGACAGTACTCGCAGCTGTTCTGTTTTCATTTTTTACAACGGAGGCAGGTCTTCTCTGCATATAGGGCACTGCAGCCGAAACTTCATCCAGCTCTCCAGGCACGCGGTGTGGAAGATATGCCGACACGGCGTGACCATGTACATGCGCCTCGCAAACACGCTCGCCACGCCGCCGCCACCACCGCCGCCGTCCTCGTCCCCGCCGGCGCGCACGACGGGCACCTCGAGAATCTCCTGGCAGATGGAGCAGTCAATGACGTGCCGCGCGCCGCCGGCACCCTGCCTTGCCTTTTCGCCTGACGCGGCGCCAGTGCTGCCGATGCTGCTCCGCCTTCGCGGAAGCGCACCGCCGCCGCCGTATTCCGGACCGGCCGGCCCGTCGTCCGCCACCGCGAGCAAGCCAATGGGCAGACCACCGGCTTCGACATTGTCCTCGCGAAGCACGGGGTGGTAGTCCCAGGCCTTGGGGAGCCAGCGCGCGGGGACGGCGAAGCGCGGGCCGAGGACGTCCTGCGCGGCGAGCAGCACGACCTGCACCCAGAGCCAGGCGGCGAGAACGGCGAAGGCGCGCGGCGCGTTCCGCGCGAAGAGGAAGTTGCCCGGGTGCAGCCAAAAGTACGCGAGCGGCGCAGCGCGCAGCAGCGACTGGCCGAGGACAAAGGGCCAGGCGAGCGCGCGGCGGCAGTTGCGCACGGCGTTGCGGTGGATCTGCGGAACCCAGAGCGACAGGTACGCAAAGGCGCACAGGTCGAGGTAGACGGCGCGCGCGGACGGGTACCACGTCGATGAGGACAGCGTGACGAAGCTGAGGATGAGGCTCGCGAGCACGAAGCGCCCGATGACGGCCTGGAAGTTTTGCCGCGGCGAGGTGGGAGGTGTAGCGGCGGTGGGGAGGACGGCGGCGCCGTCGGTTATGCCAGCCTCAACGTCGCCGTCAAAGGGCACGATGACGGGCTGCTGAGAAGGGAGAGGGGGGCCGGCGCCGACGTGGCCGGTGGCAGTAACGGGGCCGGGGAGCAGGGACACTGTCGGCGTGGCATTGGTCGTTGCGGGCGGCGCGGGAGACGGCGCCGTGTTTGTGGATGGCTCTGAGCGCGGGTGATTCTCCGGGAACTGGACCTCGTAGATCTTGGCGAGGAAGCTGCCGCCAATTGTCATGGACAGGAAAGACGCGAACATGAGCGCCATGGTGGGCAGGAAAGTGGCACGGGCCGACGACACCCAAGTTGCCGAGGCGGTGAAGGTGATGCCGTCAACCATGACCATGGCGCCGACGGTACCAAAGCTCACGCGGCCCATGGTCGACGGCGTGAACGTCTCCTTCATCTGGTTCTTGAGCAGCCAGACCTGGCCGAAGACGACGCATGCGAATATGAGCAGCCACGCCTTGATGCGGTGCGTCTGGACCTCGGCCTTGACGCCTTCGAGGTGGTTCGCCTCGCCGGGCGGGTACGCGGGCGGGCCACGGGACTCGAGGAAGAAGGCACAGTCGGGCGAGTACGCAACAGCGGACATGCGTAGCGCGGGGATACGCCCGACGGGGGCGCCGCGCGGCGTCGCCAGCTCTTCCTCGATGGCGGCGATGAGCCGCGCCGTGTCTAGGCTGTCTTTGCCGCCGCCGCGCCAGTGGTCCCGGTCAGGCGGGTGCACCTGCGCGTACAGGACGTACTCGCACTGCGGCGCAGGGCTGAGGAGGAACTGCGGGCTGCTCTGGATCTCGGAGCTCCACGGCATGATCTGGTCGGTGTAGACGGTGCGCTCCTTGGTCTCGAGCACCTTGTTCAGGCGCTGCGTCAGCAACGCCTTGCTGGACCGGAAGAAGTCTGGGCCGGGGGTTAGATGCGGCAGGCCAAAGATGCCCTCGAACTTTTCGCTCGTCGTTGTCATCAGGATCACGCCCTGCCGCGGCCAGTGCACGCCCCATAGGCGCATCTCCCAGGTCGACTGCGTCCCCGTTGTATCCTCCAGCGACAGCGTGCCCTTGACGTTGCGGATCAGCCCGCCTGACAGCGGCGCCTGGTCGCGCGACAGCTGCTCGTAGGTGGTGGTGGTCTTGTTGCCCTCCATACGCAGGTGCATGCGGCCCGACTGGCCTGTCAGGTTGCGGCCCCAGGTGATGCGGTCGCCGACCCAGTCCATGTCGGGCACGCTCTTGCTCAGATTGTAGCTCTGGTAGGTTCTAGGTACGCTGCCTGGTTGATACACCCAATCCCCCTCTAGACTGCCGGATGCTGTCATCCAGACGGGCTCGCCCTCGGCCGTATCCCATAGTGGCGGCTTGTCCATCGCAGAGGCGACCGCATGCCGGCTCAGCTGCAGACCCTTGTCCCTAAACCTGTCAAGATCTTCCCAGGCAAACCCGTCCATCTCTCTGAACCCTGTTATGTTGACAAAGGCGGGTGTGTCCCGCGCAGTCGGCGCAAAGTCACCCCACTCTGTAGAGTTGAGGGCCTCCAGCGCGTCGCGGTGCCTGGCCAATCGGCGCGCCGCAATCACGGACAGCAACGGCCCCGTTTGTCCGACAATATCGCCCATGGGCATGAGAAGCCATATCATGAGTATGACCAGAGCGAAGCTCGCCCCGGTCTGTTGTCGTGGTGGCATCGTAATGGGCGTCGTCGGCTTCGCAATCGAGGCGTCTCCGGCTATGAGGTAGTTGCTTCGATCTTTTGTGGCGCCACCATTCTATTGTATAATCATCTTCGGCGGCATTTCGACCCCACTGATTCGGCTCCTCTGGTAGCCGCAGGGCCTGCTGGGATATCGAAGGTAGATGTTGGGAAATGCAGTTGAACGATGAAAGGTGGATGGAAGGATGGAGGGGTGCTGGATGAGGCTAGGTACCTGTCTGTGAGCCACATTGCGTTCACAGCTGCAGTGGAGCAATGGCCGTTGCGCAAAGTGGTGCGCCATGTATCGTTCGCAATGCATCCGACTATCCACCCTTCAAGAGAACGTTATTAAGCCCAAAGTTCAATCCTGAATCCTCTGTTGAGAGCCGCAACAGCTATGGCTTCAGATGACCAAGATTCCAACACGCCGGTGCAAAGCAACGTGAGACAACCCTGATGAAACGCGCCGCGCAAACGTGGCACAGGCCTCGGCTCCAACAGCCCAGGAACCACTCAACTCTTCCCGCGACGCATTTGTCATTGACGATGGTTTTACTTCCCTGGCTGACTCAATGATCTTGATAGTCTGGCGATGACGCGCGCTCGGAGTTGAACGCTGCAGTAGAAGAGCTCCTGAACACCATACAAAACAAGTTTGCCGGGGTCTCTTCAGAGATATTCGCCAAGTGTGAGTTTCCACGTATGCAATCCTGCACGCATTGTTTGATTCATTAACAGTATGAAGTGGATGACATGTCGTCAAGGTTGGACAAGCTGGAAGCTGAACTGCGCGAAAACAACTCCAAAGACAACACGCCGTCCAAGTCATAAGCGCTGGCTCTTCATACGGGGTCGCATCACAGAACACTAGGCAACTGTTCTAACAGCCATAGAAGGCAATATAATTACGCTCTCAATTCATTTATCTAAGTCCTTCAATTTCTTCCCTTTCCTCGTGCGACTACTATTGTGTTATACATTCAACAAGAGGCACTGCTCTACAGCTCATCCTTGGCTTCCTCAACCTTCTCCGCGACATCTTCGACAAACTTCTTGAGAATATTGGCCTTGGTCTTGATCTCGTCGCGCTTCGAGGGAGCCAGCCCACCCTTGGTCAGGATACCGTCGAGTCTGGCCGACTCCTTCTTGACCCAGCCCTCGTTCTGACTGAGCTTGTCAAAGACGCGGACGTAGTACTCGGCGTACTTTAGCTCAGCGGCCTCCTTCAATTTGCCTGCCTCCGTCTTCACTTCGGCGGCGACTTCAGCGAGAGACGCGCCACCCGTCAGCTTCTTGACGAGAACATCGAGAGCGGCGACGGTGCCAGCGTTGCCATCGAGCTCACCGCCGGGAAGACGATGGGTGCCGGCCTTTTCGTTGATGTACTGGACAATGGCAGCCTCGGATCGTGTCGTGTCGTAGTTCACACCCTTCTTGTCACCAGCTGCAAAGAACTTGATGGTGGGGTAGGACTTGATATCAAACTCGGCGGCCACGGCCTTGCTGTTGGGGGCCTCGGCGTCGACTTTCGCAATGACGACATTCTTTTCGTTGGCGAAAGCGGCCGCGACGAGCTCCCAGACTGGGGCAAGCTTCTTGCAGTCTAGTAGGTCTAGTTAGCAGCAGAGCCTGAGCTCCAGGTCAGAAGGGCTACTTACGTCCGCACCACGGGGCAGTAAAGGCAACAAGAACGTGCTTGTCACTGCCTACAATCTCTTTAAAGGAGTTGTCGTGGAGCTCAACGACTTCAGAGGGGAGCTCGCGCTTCTTCTTGGGCTTGACACCGGTCTTCGTGGTGATGAACTGGGTCAGACTCTCGAGGTCGCGGTCAGAGCTGTACTCCTCAGGCTTATCGCTCTTGCCATCAAAGAACTTGAGCGTGGGGAAGCCTTGGACGCCGAAGCGCTTGCCGAGGTCACGCTCGGCGTCGGCGTCAACCTTTGCGATCTGCACCTTGTCTTTGGCGTGCTCGAAGTCGCCAGCGAGCTGCTCATAGATGGGAGCGAGCGTCTTACAGTGGCCGCACCAGGGGGCAAAGAACTCGACCAGCGTAGGCTTGCCAGACTTTAGGACCACATCGTCAAAGTTCTTGGGGATAAGGTCGATAACGGCGGACTTGGCGGCGGCGGTGGCGGCCAGAGCTCCAAGGAGGACAGTCTTGAGCAAGACCATTGTGAATTGAGTGTTCTGATAAAGAAAATTCAAATATTAGCTTGTTGAAGCAAGGCGTACTGGCCAATCCCGACTGGGTAGTTGAATTGAACCGGGATGGCTGGTTGGTTTTGCATGGCAGAGAAGCTTCTTACAAATCGACGAAACTTGTATACACGTATGGCGTATCGAAGTTGGCCCAGTTTGACAACCAGGAGCTCTCCATCCTGTACACCCTGCTAGTACTGGCGCCGGCTCCCCGCCAAGAGTCAGCTCCTCAAGCCGGGTTATCTATTGTCTATCAGCACGTGATGAAGGTCTCTCCAATGTTGCGCGCCCACGTGATTTTAGCGCTGTGGATCGGAATGGAGTGGGCTGGGGTTGGGAACCCTCCAATCGGTTGCCAGAAGAGGGCGAGGCAAATGCACACAAAATTTCCGCCCACCTAACCTTCGCGAAATCTCCTTCCACACCAGAAACTCAGCTTCCGCCAACACAACCACAATCATGTCTCACGAAAGCGTCTGGAACTCGCGCCCGCGCACCTACGGCAAGGGCTCTCGCAGCTGGTACGAAATGAAATCCCGATCTCTACGAAAAACGGAGAGATCCGCGCCGTCAGGCATCGCTTTGTTTTCTGAATAAAGGCTTGCCTTTGACGGTTCCCGGCGCCGATACACGAAAGCGAAAAACCAGAGCTCTCGGAATGCTAACAATCCGTTTTGTAGCCGTGTCTGCAAGCACACCGCCGGTCTCATCCGCAAGTACGACCTCAACCTCTGCCGTCAGTGCTTCCGTGAGAAGTCCAAGGACATTGGCTTCAACAAGGTACGCGACATAACCGAAACTACACGCCTCTCCGAGAACTCGCACCGCCTCGCCCTTTCGCCACCTTGCATGACCGAGTGCTGGACGGGAATTGGCGACAACGAGGCTCAGCACCTAATCCACAAATACATGACGGAATGCTGACATAGTCTTTCTTTTCGCAGTACCGCTAAATGCGCCGACCCTTGTTTTTGTCCTTTACATAAAAAATCCAAGCCCGAATCTTTTTCGATAACCCTCATGGAGAGAGATTAGGAGAGCGAGGAATAGCCATGGGGGCGGGGTGGATCGGAGTGATGCATTTGAGTGATGGCGTCGCAGAGATGGAAAAAGAGTTCAGCACGCGAAGCGCTGCCCGCTTGGAACCGGAGTTTTAATGGCTTGCTTTGGTTTTGAGGATTATCGTGCATCTGACGATCATCCTCGGTGGATAGACGAATACCATTACGATGGAAATTCCACAAACACAACCGCCTCGTGTCGATATATACGTGTGATTGCGAAAGTGGCCGCCGAGACCTCTTTGGCCAAGTAACGCAGGGTACGGCGGTTACGAGATGTCACGGCATTGGACTTCGATGCCATGATAAAGACATGTTTGAGATTGTAGATGGTTTTCATTCATATCCACCGTCGCTGCAACACCATGATCGCCTCGAGCTCTCTCCATCACAGGCTCGACCAGTCCGCCAACGTTGCATTCTTTTTGAAATTCTTCTAGAGTACATTGAGTTTTACATTGTCTATCGCGACCCCCTTGCAGCCCGTCTAAAGTACAGATTCAAGACAGTAGAGAAGAACCAGAGTGGAGATCCTCGAGGAAGGAACCTCGGGAATATACAGGAGTATTCATGCTCGTCATAGAACTTTTGGCGGCTTTCGCAGCTCTATAGTAAATTGGAGCGTTTTTCTTGCCGTTGCTTTATACATCCTCTAGTGGAATACTGTCGTAATCCACTCGCCGTGCGTGTTTCGTTTATTTCATAATGCGGGTAATCAGACCAGTGGCAACGGTTCTGCCACCCTCGCGGATATTGAAGCGCTGACCAATCTCAATAGCGTTGGGGTTGGTGAGGGTCAGTACCATCTCGATGTTGTCACCAGGCATGACCATCTTTGTGGCAGCGTCCTCTGTGCCTTCGGGGAAAGTCAGATCAACGGAGTCGTCAGCGGTGCGGAGGTAGATCTGGGGGCGGTAGTGCTCATGGAAACCAGTGTGGCGACCGCCTTCCTCCTTGCTGAGGACGTAGAGAGAGGCAAGGAACTGGCTGTGAGAGGTAACAGAGCCAGGTTTGCAGACGACCATACCGCGGCGAATATCCTCACGACGGATACCACGGACCAGCAGACCAGAGTTGTCACCGGCCTGTGACTGGTCGCAGGATTTCTTGAAGGTCTCAATGTCGGTGACCTTGGTCTTGATGGGCTCGCTTCCCTTGCCCACAATCTCGATATCCTCATCACGCTTGAGGATACCACGCTCGACACGACCGGAAACGACGGTACCACGCCCTGGAATGGAAAAGACATCCTCAACGGACATGAGAAAAGGCTTGTCCATCTGGCGCTCAGGGGTGGGGATCCACTCGTCGACAGCCTTGAGGAGCTCATCGATCTTCTCCTGACCAATCTCGGGGCGCTGGTTGTTCATAGCCATGAGAGCAGACCCCATGATGACGGGGGTGTCGTCACCCTCGAAACCGTAGGTGGAAAGCAGCTCACGCATCTCCATCTCGACGAGCTCCAACATTTCCGGGTCATCAATGGCGTCCACCTTGTTGACGAAGACGACGATTCTCTGGACGCCGACCTGACGGGCGAGCAGCAAGTGCTCACGCGTCTGAGGCATCTGACCGTCTGAGGCAGCGACGACAATGATGGCACCGTCCATGTTGGCGGCACCCGTAATCATGTTCTTGATGTAATCGGCGTGACCAGGGCAGTCAACGTGGGAGTAGTGACGGTTCTCGGTCGAGTACTCGATGTGAGCAGTGGAGATGGTGATACCACGCTTGCGCTCTTCGGGGGCCTTGTCGATGGCACCATACTCGAGGAAGTTGGCGAGGCCTTTCTCGGCTTGTCGCTTGGTGATGGCGGCGGAGAGGGTCGTTTTGCCGTGATCGACGTGACCAATGGTGCCTGCGCATGCTGAGTTAGAAATGAAAGGGGTGCGAGGTGCACAATTGACCTCTTACCAATGTTAACATGGGGCTTGCTGCGGTCGTGAGTAGCATATGTTCGGTAGGCATTCAGGATGCTAGCCACGTTCTGGGTCTTGACAGAGCGAAGGGGGTTTGCAGTGAGGCCGTGTCGCGCCGTGCGCATAAACGGCGCAATGGAGCGGAAAGCAACGGACATTGTGGAACGGTCGAGTATTAGAAAAGATACTAACGGTACAGAAGAGAAACAACGCGACGGGGTGAAAGGAAAAGCAGGCGTGGAATGGGTAGAAAGCTCCCCTGTGCAGAGATGCGCTCTGAAATTTTATGAGCTCCAGCGGCGCGCAGCAATTGGCAGCTGGCGATTGGCCAGCGGTAGGTGGCCACTGCCGAGCGAGCGCAGCCCAAAAGTCCCCACTTTGGTAAAGTGTCAGTCACGTGGGCCGCCAAATTTTGTGTTGCTCTCTCGTCCACCTCGCTCTTGTAACTTCCGACCGGCAGTACCTGCTTCTCACGAACTCCCTTGAGGTTCAGATAAACCCGTCGCGTAGCCCTCCCCTTGAACACAACAAATGTACCCAGGCACATTGCCGCTTTAATGAAATCCTCCAATATTTCCGTGATACGGACGCCGAACAAACCTCAACATAGACAACTGCGAGGACAATTCATCATGCCATGTAGAAACCGCTGACGCCAAGCTTGTAGGCCTGGTGTCAGTGGCGGGGCCGCTCGTCGGCGCTAACAACCCGTACGCCGACAAAGGTTACAGTGCAGCCACCGCGGGCAAATTTACGGTATAAAGTGTCTAGCAGCTCATACCACCTAGGTATGGTCCAGCTATTTCTAGAATACGACGGATGGTCTTGCTTCACGAAACCGCACAGCCCTAGACAAAGGACCTCACCCGCGGTGGCGGAGTGCCACAGTGGGCGGTCGGGACGCCCCAACCTAAGCCCGGCTGGCTCCCCGCTGGCGATGTCATGCCGTCCACCCGCTCACTACTGCGCCTCATGGTTTCCCACTTGCATGCCTCTTTCAACCCCAAAGGCAGAAGGCTTGTGTCTGTTTCATCCCTCAACTCCGGCCTCATCCCTCATTCTTTTATTTGCTCTTGCTGCATAGCTGAGCGCTGTGTGCTCGGGCTTCTCGTCGCGTCTTTGCCTTGCATTGCGTCAGTGTAGATCCTCTGCAAATCAGCCGTCACCGCAAGTCATTCCCCGCCGCGGCGGCCGACCTACCTACCAACAGCTTGCCCAGCACCGCACAGGCTAAAAAAAATCAACAGCCTTTGCAGACAAACTCTTGCAGGACCAGAACATCACCCCGCCGGTGTCATGTATCAAATATCCCACGGCAAGTGATTTCTCGAAATGGGTGATTCCGTCAACATTCAAAACTTGCTTCAAGCGGGGTACTTTACATCGTCCCGCAGCAGAAGCAAATCCCCCGGCCATGACCAGCTGGACCAGGATCAAGACGTTCGCCGTGTAGCGCGCCCACGCGACGACTATGGCTACGACTCTCGATACGACCGGCCGCGTCGGAGGCCCTCTCCCATCCGCCTACCACCTCCGCCTTCGCAGGCCCGCACCCCGTCTCGAACCAAGCCTGCTCCTCCTCGCCCTACCGTGGACGACGAGGACAGCATCCTGCATAAGGAGCATGGCTACGCCAAGACTACTGTACCCAACGAAGAGGCCGCGTCCAAGGGCGACGTCGACCAAGCCCAGACTATCATGGATGTTCATGAGTTCAACCCCGAGCGGCGATTCGTCATTCTCGACGATGAAACAACCAACTCTACCAACGCCGACCAGTCAGATCCAGCCCTAGGCAATGTCGATGCCAAACCTAAATATACCGAAACCTCGAAATTAGAGGCTCGCTTTGACGATTCCGGCAAAGATCCCCCACGCCCCCGAAGTGCTGGCCTTTCCCCGACACCGCCAACGCCACCCCCCTCGAATGGCCGAAGGCGAAGTAGACAGGATTTGCCAGTCCTGGAAACAGAGTTTAGTGACCGCCAGTACACAGAACACCACCGGAGCAGGTCCGCTGTCAACGGTCCCCGCCCCGACTACTTCAACCCAGCACGATCTATCCGGCCCTACGGCGACCAGCTTTTGTCTCCCGACGTCACGAAGCAGGGCTCTCGTGGAAGAGAAGAGGGTTATTATGGCGGAGACCCTAGAGACAGACCGCGTGAGAGAATATACTCGAGAATCAGCCCAGAGCATTCTGCTAGACGGTCAGAGACGGCCTCAGAGTATCGAGCACCCAGGCGGACCACTTCAATCGATCGGAGTAGCGATCGGCGAAGTCGAGAATACTTTTCCAGTTCTTCTAGGGGCGACGCCTCTGCTAGACAACCTCAGTCCGTTTCAAGGGAGTCCACAAAATCGTCAGCACGCACCTCCCGTGAACCCAGTCGTTCCAAGGATGACTATCCAAGGACCTCCCAACCCCCACCCGCATCGCGAATGCCCCTGGTTATGCAGGAGGATAGCCCTTTGAATGCCCCCAGGGCACCAGAGCCCGAGCGAAGCAGTTTCCCGACCCAGTCGGTGAGATCAAATACTTTGCCTCCAGAGAAGATCCCACCGCGGACAAATACGATGCCTACCTATCCCGTCGAAATGCCCCCGGTGCTTCGACCTGCTGCCACAGTTAATCTGGCCAAAGAAACTTCGGTACAATCTCCTTTGCCTTATCCCGAGGAGGATGTCTTCCATGTCGATCCGCTCTCCCCCGTTCCGCGCAATACAAATCACGTGGCTAGTGGTCACGCTCCAGCCATCTACATGCCAACACTGCCCCCCGAGTCCACGGCAGGAGCTCCAACGAGACAGCGGCCCTTGTATGCAGACGGAACTCAGGCTGCTTCTCCGGCGCCGCAGTCTAAAGAATGGAAACCGCCTAGTTTTGACCCAGAACGGGATGGCGTGAAAACTGAAAGGCCCATCGGGACGTATCGACGGTACTCGGAGAACAAAAATGAAGGAGCGCCAGATCGTCTCCCGAACTGCCCTCGAATGAAGCCGGTAGTTGGCAAGGTCGATTGGCTCACACTGCCAAGAACCGATTTCAACATCTGTCCCGAGTGCTATGGTCAAGTTTTTGCCAACTCCGAGTATCGGACCCATTTTCAACCCGTCTTGCGTCCGACTGTGGATGCAATTTCTTGTGATTTCGGATCATCACCGTGGTATAGAATCGCATGGCTTCTCATTTTAAAGAAGAGTGATACGGATCTTCAAGCTTTCCACGATATTGCCGCTATTTCCGCGGCGTCTCGTGGTCACCCCTGCCCTGGAGACCGCAAAACGACAAGAGAATGGTACACGATTCGTGATCCTTACACGAAACGCCCAGTTCCAGAGTTCACTGTCTGCTACCAGTGTGCGAAGACCGTGGAAGCTCTCTTGCCTAGCTTGGGCGGTATTT
The DNA here is from genome assembly GCA_003025255.1 of Cordyceps pruinosa. Taxonomy (NCBI): domain Eukaryota; kingdom Fungi; phylum Ascomycota; class Sordariomycetes; order Hypocreales; family Cordycipitaceae; genus Cordyceps; species Cordyceps pruinosa. Next base: position 16,808 of record LUFD01000028.1, read on the forward strand.
TCGTGCCTTTGGATTCGAGGTCAAGCTCCGTTCGACGCAACTGTGCATTGCACTTTGCACCCGATCGGACGGACTTTATCCTGTACTTTGACTCGTTCGAAACCACCGCTGATAAAGCGGAGAGCTCAAAAAAGAGCCCTGATATGGGCTACCTGGCGCAGAAACTGGAACGGCTCTCTGTCCACAACGCTTGCCGAGAGGACAAGCCCGTCGCGGACGGCTACTGGCACTTTATGCAGTTTCTGCCCCAGTTCACAGTTTGTGCAGACTGCTTCGAGGACGTCGTACAGCCGCGGCTCTCGGACGAAAATGTCATTGCACGCAACTTTTACATCAAGCCGCAAAAGATTTCGTCGGCGACCTGCCAGCTATATTCCCCGCGCATGCGCGATGCTTTTAAGCGTGCATGCCGTCGGAACGATCCCAAATATTTAGAAAGCAAGGTTAGAGAGCGGTTGGACATTGAGTCGAGCATTAAGAGCAGGCTTGCGAAGCTCGACAGGGACGGGCCGAGGGACGCACGAACGGAAAAGCAGATTGATGCCTTGATCGAGGAGTGGAAAGAGTGGGAATGAATGAGATCCAATTGTATGATCATGATCTGAATTTGAGCATGGCATTATGGTTTGTGTCAAGTATACAAATTTCCCGTATTTCTAGCATGAAGTCTTGCGATGTTCTTCTGTAATACTAATTACGTTGCCCGCTCTTGCGTTCCGTATCACGTCGCACCCCAACTATACAGACGAACAGAACAAGCTTCGAAGTGTATCATTCCATATTCATGCCGAGAAATTGGTATCACGGTGCTGTCATTTCGAGCGGTTCTCCATCCGCTGAGCCTGTTATCTTCAACGGACTCGGTATGCGTGCCTTGGAGTATGCCTCAGTCCCAACTATGTAACGGTCAGTCGAGAGCGAGGATGATGTAATCGGTCGAGATTGGACCTACGCGATAGCCAGTAAAGGTATTTGCATATGACCGGAAACCACAACGTAATGGCAATGACTTGTCCAAATGACCAACTCTGCCAAGTGATCAGATGCCTGAAGTTGAACAATTCTGTCACGCTCAACATCATAATAAAGTATACGGCTATCTCCGACAACAATCTTGGAATAAAAACCCAGTTTCTTATTTTCCGCCTCCAACTTGAGCGAATTGGTGGCTTGGTGAGCAGAACAACCAGTACATGCCCGACAGAGAACGGAGCAAGATTCGTGGCCCAGTTGGAGTCCAGGAAGCGTCGTCGCATCCAAAGTAATAACGTCGCACCGTGAATAGCCAGGCAGATGGGGTTATACCAGTGGGAGAAGGCTGATGCAAAACGGAGGACACTCCGCGGCTGTTGATCAACGTCGCAGTATCTGAGCGGCGGCGGATGCCCGCCGCAGCTGGGTGGCCAGCCACGGTACTCAATGGTTGCCACCTGTTCGTTGACGAAGATGCTCCGCTCGCCGTAGAGGGCACTCTCCGAGACGGCCACCGTGGCGACGGAGAGAAGCACGGTCCACAGGGAGCACTCGTGCGCGATCTGTAGAGACCACAGGCTGATGACGACCGGGAAGATGCCGGCGGTCGAGACTAGGAGGCATGCGTTCATGTTCTGGACGGCCGAGCGCAGCGTGTATGGCGCCAGCGCCGCAGGATTTCTCAGCGCGAAGAAGATGGCGCTTTGGGAGGCAAGCATGAAAAAGCACTGGGCCTCGTTGAACTCTACCAGTGTGTGCTTTAAGATGGCCGGGTGGCGACGAGTCGCTCGGGACAGGCTTTTGGCCGCCGCTGGAAACGTCCGCTTCCACCACCAGTTGTCGGTGCGCAGCGAGTACGGAAAAGGGAGGACGAAGTCTGATGCCCACGGCACAAACCAGAGGTAGAACGCCAGTATTATCTGCATCATGTACGAGACGAAGACCTACTGCCGCATTAGTATCCGGTGGGTGTATCGCTTCGGCCCGTTCAGATGCAGACCCCAGGCCCGGCAATGTCAGAGTTGACATCAGCCTGAACGCCTTCGCACGTAGCGGGCTGGTGAAAACCGGTGTACCGGTAGAATAGGGTTGAGGATTCGTGGAGACTGAAGTTGAGCTGGGCCGGCTCCCTCCAGTTACCACATCCTCCGACCAGCGGAAAGGGGCTGGTGCAGTAGTCGTTGATGCAAGAATTGACGACGCGGGCAAAGGTGCTGCTGTTAGGATCTCCTCCAAGCTCCCTATAGCATCCATAGAGGGCGTCGATGTCACCGAAAATGTACTCTGGGTCTGAGCATTTCCGCTCCATTTTCTTCGGTGGGAATGAGATGCATTTCCCATTGCTGCATAGACGTTTGTCCTGCCTAAGATATATGCCGTCCACCGAACACAGCCTCACTCCCGAGGCTGAACGAGAGGCTCACCCCCGATGTCTCGGAAGATTTGTTAAACTTAAACTCGCACTGGCAAATCCTCCTCTGCCGTGGCGGTTTGTCTTAATGCCACGAAATCCCAATACAACACGGAATAGAACCAATGAAGAGAAGAGCTATAGGAAATAAGACACGTAGCAAAATAAAATCAAATTTACTACTTTGTCGAGAGCCATGGCCGTCGCCGTCCCCCCGCCTAACTTCATGTCTACCTAGGCTGGGCTATCCTGCCATTGTGTGTGTGCTCGAGTCGAGTTTGACAAGGCTGCATCAAGTCCGTGGAAACTATTTACTAGCCGTTGAAGCACTTTGGCCGAAGTTGAGCGACTCATAGTGTATTTTTGGTGCTGGAAGCAGAACACCTTCGCTTTTGCCTCTGCTTGGATCGCGATCATGGAAGTTGCAAGGAATGAACCACACCGAGCTGGCACTGGTGTGCTGTAGAGTGTTCGGAAGATCGCCCGAATGCGGGACGTGATGATTGCCTAGATTGAACCATACGACACTGAAGCAAGTAATATCAGCTATGCAGCGCTCCCAAGATCATTATGGAACACGCAGATCGTTCTGCACCAACCCCTCTCCGTCGATGAACTTGCTGAAGTCGATCATCGGGTCCTGCGGGATGAAGCTGCTCGCGGGGGTGCTGCTCCGAGCCTCGGTGTCTTTTTGCACCGATATCCAAAGGTCCTTTTGCGCCCATTCGGCGGCGCGGCCCAGGGCTTCGGATCCGTGGACCGTGAGGTGTGCGGGCGCGCCGATGCCGCTTCTGGGCATGATGCGATAGCCTCGCTTCTCACCCCAGAGATTGGAAGAGTCGTTGTTTAGCACGATAAAGTGAGAAGTTGAGTTGGCCGGCCACGAGATCCCTGTCTCGGTCGCCACGACGTGCCGGGTGAGCTTCATAGTCCGCCGGTCTTTGCCCGGCGCCCACGGGTACCGGATGATTGCGGGCTCGATGTCGACACTTACGAATGTGTTTTGCTGGCCGGGGATGTCAAAAGCTGCTTCGAAGTTGAGGACGTGGTCGTGCAGGCTGCTGGCGAATTGGTCATGAACACGATAACCGTAGGCTTCGCTTTCGCCTGGAACGTAGTAGGCGCCCTGGATGTACCCGCTGGCTCTGAACTTGACCTCCATACTGCCATCCATATAGAAAACATGGTCAATGTTGTAGTCGTAGTTACCGACAACTGTAACCGTCCTGACTACGAAATACCTGTTCTTGGAGATACTTACATACGAGCTCGTTGTGTGGCGTTGAAGCGGATGGTCAGCCTGGTGTTCGAAGAAACAAATCGCGTTGCGAGGAGTGTTCATGCGAGACTTCGCGAGACTTCAAAAAGAACCGAATATCCATGTATTGCGCACCATCCGGACAGTCGTAACCTTCGCGCATCAGACTTTTCTACGCAGTGACAGTATTGAATGCGACATACCTGGAACCAGCTCAAACATTGTTGCCCCCATACCCCAAAATGAATCCAGGTACTTTGCAGCACCCTGAACTGGGTCGTGGCCGGCGTACTGCGAGAGTGCCTCCTGAAAGCCAAGCTCGTACAAAGTTCTGTCCCCTTGGAATCGAATGTCGAAAAGGGTGAGACCAGTTGCCGTGGAGAAGGCCAAGTGGAACTCAAACCCCTGCCAGGAAACAAAACTTTCCTTTTTATCGAGTTCAAACGTCTGACTGCCGGAGTCCATCTTTGTCAATCTGGGGTGGTCCTGATTTTGTCTTTCGTGGTTGGCAAGGTTATCAATGCGAGTCCATTCCCCGTCCAGATTCGGTGGAGTGACAACAAATCCCGGCGACTTCCACGCTGTGCGAAACTCGTCGGTAGAGTTATACAGCACATTGTTGTAGAACCATTGTAGAACTTTCCACTCTCTAGGGTCTCTCCCAGTAGTGTCTATTTTGAAATACTACCCCTGCGGCAGCAATGTTCTCGATTCCCATTGCCTTCCAGCTCTTTGAAACACGCACCAACGAACTGTTCTACCATCGTTGTCAATCCAAGGGCCCCGAAAGCCGATCTCCAAGCCGTCCGGGCTAGATTTGTTCCCAAAGCTTATGACGCTACCAAGGATACTTCGGGTTATGTCGGAGATGTTTTGCGCAGTCGAGTATGGCCAGTTTTTAAGAGACATCTCATCTGGGACCAAGTTCGGACTTGAGCTCTTCCCCAAGTTATGGTAGAATGTCAAGGGACGGATTTCAGTTTCAGAAGATGGAGGTAAAGGACCAACAGAATATTCATCGAGCGTCGCACGGATGCCAGATGCACTATAAACGAGCACTGAAGACCAGCGTGGTGGCTTACCCTCACTCTTGCCATTGGGTATGGGAACCCCATTGTGTTCCGAGCGGTGGTCAGACACGCAAAATGAGACGCGACGGAAGACAGTCTTGTGCCAAGACTGGTAAATATGCGCTATTTTCACAAAAGAATAGATCAATAAATGCGAATACTCTTTTCCGCGGTTCTGAGTTTCAAGTCGTGCAACCACTGCGGGGAGCGGTATGTTGACGGGCTATGGTGTAGCCATCATTCAGGCACGGTAGGCGAAGTCGGCAAGTCAGTACCGTGCCCAATCTCAGCCCAGATTTTGGCCGATGTAGCCGTGACATTATATCATGCATATGCGAATACTACGCCGTATATTACGCCGTGTACTAGTTCGAGACGTACGTACCACCTCAAGATGATGCATGTCAAGAATGAAGCCACAGATAATGTCGCGCGAAAGGAAGCGGCCTGTTCTGCTGCAGAAGTATTCATGAGCGAGCGTCGTGGGGTAGGGACTAGTTACAAGCATGCGGCTATCGCACTCGGGACTGATAGAAGAGAGGCATTGCCCCCCGAATAAATGCTGCTCCGAGGTGCTCATGGCGGACTTTGCAGCTCACAGGACTCAACGACCAGCACTTTCAGGTGATCATTATTTATGAAGATTCTTCACAATGGAAGCGTAACTGCGTTGCGTTGTATCGCATGTATGGGAAACGCATCGGGGAGGGAACCTTTGGTTTCAGAGGTTTGAATGCAGACATGCAGCCGATCCCGCCGCCGCCAAACCCCGCGTTTTTCTTCCACTGCGCGAGATCTCTAGTCTTGAAGCTTCCAAGGATAGTAATTTCTGACTCTATATTCACTGATCTACGCCCGTGAACTTTTGCTATCAGTCATTTTGTAAGCTCTGATACAAACAAGGGCGATATCAGAGACGCAAAAACCAAAATACCTCCGTATACTAGATGAATGCTTTCAATGCGTCGTCAAGCGATCTGCTTTCTCGCAATGGCACGGCGGTGCCTTTGGCCGCCAATCCGACATGGTTGTGCCAAACGACCTTGATACCCGCGTCCCTTGCGCCTTGGACGTCGCCCGCGCTTCCAGCCACGAACAGCGCCTCGCTGGCAGTGACGCCCATGGCCTCCAGGATCGCATCGTACGCCTGCTTGACGGGCTTGTAGAAGCCGCTCTCCTCGGCCGTGACGACGGTGTCAAAGACGAGCTGCTCGCCGGCCTCTGAAGTGGCCGCGCGAACGGCGGCCATGTTTCCCAGCGTCTCGGAGCAATTGGTGACGACACCGAGCCTGTAGCCTTCAGCCTTCAGCCGCCGCAGCACGTCAAAGGCCTCCGGCCACGCCTGCAGGTTGGACCAGTTGCCCAGCAGGGCCTCCGGTGCCGAAGATGCGACACCGGCTTCTGCAGCAGCTTGCCTGACGAGACGCTCATAAGGTGCGTATGCGCCCTGCCGAAAGGTAATCTCAAGGTATCGAGCGCGCCAGCGACGACCCTCTTCCTCTGTGCCAGACGGCGTGGAGGCGTTCCATAGAGCCCAGGAGTCCAGGAGAGCTGTCAAGAGATCGAATATGACCGCCTTGGGACGCCAGTCGGTGTCGGTAGCATTGCCGGATGTAGACGCCATGGTCTCGCTGTAAATGTTCGGAGATGTGTGTATGTATCCTGTAACTGGATGAAGCGAGCTGAGTTGAGCAACCCGAGCAACCCGAGCCAAGCTATATACTTGGCCAGCTAGCGTCAGAAACAGGATCCGCGATGGCTTCGCCCCGAACATTTGCCATGTTTTAGTTTTCTTACGTACACCTGACTTTCGACTGTGTCTCCTAGTTGTATCGTCACTGGTGGACATGATTCAACTTCTCCACCACACCTGAGCCTCGTCGTTCTCGCGCACTTTATTGGGTATAGCGTCACTTTCCAGTGCGGACAGAGGTGTAAGTTCATCATGCCACCTCGGAATTCATCGGCGCGTTGAAGCTTGACAGCCTCTAGATTTTCATGTATTTATACCAGAGGCGAGGCATTTTCCAAACCGGGGCGAAACACCTCTGCAAACTCGTCCGAACCTCTCCAAGACACACAACATGTCCGTCCCACAGAGGCTGAACCCAAGCCAGGAGAGCCTGCGCCAGTATTATATTGGCAAGAGCATTCATGATGTACCCAAGCCTGCACTGATTCTTGATCGGGCGAAGATGCGCCGTCACTGCCAGTCGTTATTAGCAGCGACCGAGGCTCTCGACGTCGATTTTCGGGCACACGTCAAAACACACAAGGTGAGTACACAACCGGGAAGGTACAAGTGTTCCCGCCCTAGAATTAACATGTGGAATAATAGACTGTTGAGGGCACTAGACTTCAGGTTGGACATGCCCAAAATGTCAAGCTTGTGGCCTCGACGATTGCTGAGATTGAACATCTGCTTCCCCTCCTTAAAGAGTACCAGCAGCAAGGACGGGCGGTGAACATCCTGTACGGCATCCCTCTGCCTCAGTCTCGGGTCAGTCGCTTGGCCGCGGTCGGGCGGGAGCTTGGAGCAAAGAGCCTGTCCGTCTTGGTGGACCACGCCGACCAGCTCAAGCATCTGTCTCGATTTCATGACGAGGCCAAGTTCGCTGCTGGCGTTTACGTCAAGGTTGACACTGGCTACCATCGGGCTGGCCTTCCACCCTGGGGTCTGAACAAGGACGACCTTCTCCTGGATCTTGTCAACCTAGACATGAAGGGCATTGTTGAATTCACCGGCCTGTACTCGCACAGCAGCCTCAGCTACCACGATTCGACTCCTGCTCAAGCCATGGCGAATCTCGAGGGGGAGATCAGTGGCTGCATGGATGCTCTGGCGAAAAACGCCCAATTATTTCCAAGAAGTAAGACCTTCGTTGTTAGCGTTGGCGCTTCTCCCCAAGTGTCCTCCATTGAGGATCTTATCGACGAGGGTAGCAAATTGCCAGCCGCTGCTCAATCACTCAGAACCACAATGCAGGCCGTGGCGGATGGAGGGCCGTACGGTATGCAGACGAGCCTGGAATTGCACGCCGGCGTATATTCCATCCTCGATATGCAACAACTCGCGACCAAGTCCAGGGTCAGACTCGGAGGGCCTGAAGACGAGATTGCCATCTCCATCATCTCCGAGGTGTGCAGTGTGTACAACAACGGCGAGAGGCAACAGCCAGAGGCACTCGTTTCCGCTGGCGTTCTTGCTCTTGGGAGGGAGCCATGTGCCGCTTATAAAGGATGGGGTGTCGTCGATCGCTCGCCCTTCTCACCGGGGGAAACGGCCGGCCGACAACTCATCATCAGCCGAGTTAGCCAAGAGCATTCTATCGTTGCGTGGGATAGTAATGCTACCGGAAGTGGGCCTAGCAATCTTCCTCTCATCGTTGGTCAAAGCATTAGAATCTACCCTAATCACGCTTGCATCACAGGTGCGCTGTATGGCTGGTACTTGGTGGTCGACTCCGACATGTCTGGCGTTGAAACGCAGATTGTTGACGTGTGGTGCAGGGCGGCTGGGTGGTAACAGGGAAGATGGTAGTTCATAGAGAAATAAAACAGGAGCGCACACACCCTGTTGTCCTACATCTGCTATACAACAGCAAAGACGACAGCGCCTGGCTCTGATAGGAACCAAACTTGCCTGATCCGCCGCCATCTTCAATCGTCTGAAAAAGACCAAAGACATCGCGTCCTTGACTACGCTGCTTATTTATCAGGCGTGCAATATCAATAGTCTGATATAGTGGAAAATTCCCCTCCTCAAAGCTGCTGCCGTCCAGACAGCTCCGAAGCCATCCTTCGCACCATAGCCCTATGCGGGGATCATGGGAGCGGAGCAGGCAGGCAAGCAACAATCCCGTGATACCAATCGTATACATGTTGTACCTCACACAGTCTTGCCAGTCCATGCCGGCCACGACACGGAGCAGGAGGTGTATCCAATATTCCACTTCTGAGTAGCAATGGCGCATGCGCTCCGGAGTTTGGAGGTGTAAGCTGTCCAGCGGGCCTGGTGATTGGAGCACTCTCGAAGTGAGGTAGTAAGCAAAGTCCATGGCCTCCTCATGGGACGACATTCGCAGCGGGCGCACTTCTAGTGAGATGGTAGGGACGCGGGGGATGGCTTCCATATCTTCAATACCACCAGTTAGGGTGTATTGTTCATGCCACGAATCAAGCCGATCCTTTTCGCCTTGGATAAGCTGATCAAATGGCTGGACTATCCGTGTCGGCTCTCCCGCGCTCTTCTCTTCAGTACGGTTGTTCGACTGTCCATCACAATGGACGTCCCAGTGCGCAATAATAGCTGCGTTATTGATTCGATGTGCTTCGCATAGTATCAAAAGAATAGACGTGCGGCGGCGCCCTGATTCTGATACATCTCCAAATGCAGGACTGAGTGACATCCTCGGTCGGTTTCTGTGGAAGTTTGCCGTACCGAAATACACCCTGCGCCACCACATTTGCATCTGAATCTCCACCAGAGGCCCAAGCAGATCGTCCGCTTTGCCGCCCTGAGCAAGGGCATCCGCAGCGTTTGATTGAATCAAATTAACCGCACCGTCGTAATGTAGTCTGAAGTTTTGAAACGATCCCATTGACGACTCAGTAAGACAGAAGAGAGAAATGAGAGTCAGGCCAAGGATAGCGTGGGTGCCAAAATCTCGCTCGCTCCATCTTGCCAGTTTCTTCATGACGGAGCCATAGAATCCTTGGCTGACAGATTCGTGCTCTGGGTTGGGTCGGAAATTGAGTCCAGAGATGCTCGAACCCACGAGCAGCCTTCGTTGCGGCGAGCTCCGACTGAGATGGCTTGCAGACACCGCCACCATCATGTCCACAAAGAGAGGCGATTTTCGGAGAGAGAAGACATCCCCCGTGGAGAGAACCGAGGCGAGGGGGCCGAGACACTTCCAATCCCATACTGTCGAGTAAAATCTCACCGCATCTGCGGGGTCCGCCCGTGGTAGGAGGCTTTGCGGCACGATGAGACCCAACTGTCTAGATTCACGCGGGCTTGCCCATCGTACCATATCTACGCACTCGCTTGATGCGGCATCTGTTATCGTACATGTCCCAGTTTCCGAAAACTGGTCTCCCGTGGCGCGGTTCAAGTCCGTCAGTCGTCGCGACTCTTCAGACCGGTAAACTTGACAGAATTTGAACCCGGGGTTCCACTCGCACTCGCCTCCTAATCGTTCACATCTTGCACATGTAGGTTTCTTTTCGTCGCACTAATAACGGTTATTAGAGTGCCTTCATCGATTGAAAGTCCTCGTCTGACCTACCTTGACGCGCCGTTTTCTGCACCCCAGGCAGCCCGTCCGCGTGCGGGTTATCTTCGTCTTTTTGTGCCGAGGCGGCACAGGCTTATACATGTTGTGGATGTACACTTATTATGGCCTTTACTTCCGCCATGATTGTGATGCTATGAGTGCAGGCCTCATCTCATGGGGGAGTGAAGTTCACAAGTTCACTCTGCTACAGGATCACAGGGCACCTGTTTGACTAGGCTAACTAACTCATCGCACCAACGAAGATAAAGAACTGCACGAGAATTCCAAAGAGAAAATCCGGAATCAAAACAAGGTCAATTTTCTATCATCTTTTGTTTTACAATATTTTTCCAACCTCTTTCCCGCAGAACCCTTATTGCTCTTTGCTACATGTTCAGCGTCGGAGCGGACGGAAAAACTATTGCCCATAACGCATAAGCGCCCCACTGCCATTCCGCGGGTAGGAACTTAACCACTAACTTGCAACCTCCAGCTCGATTGACGACTCTATCGATTGACCCAGCTAGTTGGTACCGCTTCGACCGTTATTGTCCATCAGGGATGTAACAATGGAATTGGGGTCGACAGCGATTCTTTGAATGGCCGCACAATACCACGCGCCATGCGGGCGCGCCACCGGCCTCCGCCACAGCATCCTGGCCGGCGACAAGATGCTTCGCCAATCGATTAAACAACATCCACAACGCATTGCGTCCCAGCGCCGACGTATAATGACACATCGAGGACCATTAGAAAGCAGACGGCGGCTTGGGAAGCGAACTCTTACCGGCGCCATGCATCCTCACACACACCCTGCGCCCTCTTGGCACATTGAGATTCTTTCAAATGCGACATTGGAGTGGCATGCGCCCACGACCGTCGAAGAACGCCATCGAAGATCGCGCCAGATATCAATACCCAGCCTATGGGGCAAGTTTCTCAAGTGGTTGGAGATGTCGGATGCCGACAAGCCGTTTATCCTGCCACCGAAAGACATTGATGAATACCCTAGCTTCGCAAAAACGGTAGACGACCTGCGACTCAACATATCCTCTCTTACCACCAGTGATACGCATACCGCTCTGGACATCTGTCAGGCTTTCTGTGTCACTGTTCAAGAGGGAATCCTGATCGGACAGATATCCACCAAAGACATGCTAGTGGCCTTGGATCCCTTCGATGACGCCTCTCGACAAGCCGTTTCGGGCATGCGGGCCAGCGGCAAGGTGTTTGCCATGATCCGGTCCTCCATCGCTGAGGCATTAGAGGCTGCGCAAATCAGCAGACCCGGTGCTGTACCGGATGATATGTGGACCGCAATGTTCGAGTTTGTGTCTGCTATCAACGGCCGATTCCACGACGTGAGCTGCTTCAACCGATTAATTACCACCATGCCTGAATCTGTCAGGGCAAGCATCTCCGATGATACTCTTTTCACATACACCAAGACATTTGTCCAGTCGCAGGCAACACGGGATCATCGCAATCCAGCGTGGCCATGGTGCTGTTCAAAGGTCGGAACAGCTCTCAGCCAGCTTTCTGCGGCTCAGCGTCTTTCACTGTTTACCAGAATGAGCAACTTCATCCAAAATACACGATACGATACCGACACCCGAATAAAGATCTCATTCACATGGCTTCTTACCCAGGCGTACGACGCGCACCTGAGTACCAAATCATTCACGAATATATATAGAAAGAGCTCTAAGCAACAGATGGATCATAATGGTTACAGGATATGGCAACTAGCAGTCGCTCGCCTATATAGCCAAGGCATCCTCGCAAAGGAAGCTCACAGGCAGGTCGCCGGTTGGAACTTTCACGACGGTTTACAACAGCGCTGGAGTATTCTAACCAAGGCATTATCAGCAGCTGAGTATCCTGAAGCCGCGATTGCCTCACTGTGCGACTTCCTTACCGATATCGGCGAGACATGGCACCTCATAGAAGGACTCATTGCTTCCCATGCAGAGACGCCGTGCGCCGAAATGCTTCGCACCGTTGCCGATGCCTCGGGAAAGTTGGATATTGCCACTGCACTCCGTATCGCTGCAAATGACACCAAGCAAGGTCGTCATTTACTCTGCGTCGGCCCATCGGGAACAATGGAGGAGCACTTCAAGAAGTTCATGGCGTACCCAAAGGCGGAATCCTTTGCATGGCGCGCCATCAAGGCGGAGGGCGGCACCGTCGAGTCCAAGATGGAGCTGATTGACCTCCTCAGCGACATGTACGAGTCTCGTTCCGCCACTCTCAGTCGGAGCCAGCGGATCCGGCGCGTCCGGCGGGCAGCCGCCTACCAGACGGCACTCGTCGGCAGGGTCTCTCCGACTGTGCTGCGCAATGCCGTCACCGCCGTCACCTCGGACCTCGACGAGGGGCGCTGGGGCCGTGAAACGCACTTGCGGTGGGCGACCAGGCTTGTGCACGACCAGGTGAGCCCGCAGGCCGCGGAGGAGATGCAAAAGTCCCTGGACGGCTGGCGACATTTGATACACAACGCTACTGCACAGGTGACGACGGTGGATGCGTCAGCGCCTGGGGTTGAGGGCCATGCAGCCGAGTCGGATGCGTTCGACATGTCACGGCTCCAAAGGTCGTTGACGCATGGTCATGGCCATGAGGGCAAACCGAAGACATTGAATCGCTTCACAGAGGTGGAATCATAGGCGTGCCCATTGGGTACTTGACGAAGGCTACAAGATGTTATATGATACCAGACGTTGTCACACAAGCAATGTCACGCAAGTTTCTGAAACAGATGGATAAAGTCATTGTATATAGAGGCATAGAAGCTATGTATATTTTATTAATTCAAAAACAGAATTAAATCGAAAATCTCATAAATATGGCACGTAGATAAATAACAATCGTAATACACAAAATGTTCCTCTCTCAAACACAAACCCCATTCGCTCACACTTGAACCACGCGAATGTAGAAACTTTCCGTCCAAAGCCTCGACTCTCGGCGGAGCCAAGGTGAGAGAGGGGGCAAGTGAAAAAAAAAATGATAATAAAACAAAGATCAAAATGCAAGAAAAAAGAGAACAGAGAAAGAAGAAAAACAAAGGCGTGACTTCGTGTCCAGCAAACATGTCTGTCAACGGAGACGCGCCAGATAAATAACAAGAACGCATTTCTCGCCATTTGTTCCAGTGTGGCATGTGCCAACCACACACCGTGCGTTTTTGTATGCAGACAGATGGCTCCAGCGTATATCCCCATAAGCCAAAAAGAAAAAGAGAAAACCCTGCAACATTTTATGTATGCACAACACCGATATACCGTATGTAACATGGAGAACCCAAAGGCTTTGTAAAGAAACAAGACACGAGAAGAGACAATGGTGGAGTGGAGGCGACGACGGAGGGGGTGTTGTCAAACCGTCACGGCCGAGGGGTTATTAGGCATCCGGCTGGCTGAGCATGGCGTCCGTCGCCACGCTGAGGCGGCTGGGGGCACCGATGAGAGAGGCTCCGCCAGCCTCGCTCGAGGGCGTCACATGTCGCCTTCCATGCTCGCGCGCAACGAGGACCTGCGCGGGACAGACGACAATCTCGTCGTCACCCAGGCCGGCGTCGTCGCCCTTCTTGACGACCAGGGGGAAGAGAACGACGCGCACGACGGAGTTGTCGGCTTCGATCTCGTCGTTGGTCTGCCTGTTCTGCGGGCTCCGCTCATTCATCATGGACGCGTTGAACTGCACCGTCGCGGCGAGCTCGCCGTCTGCGTCATACTCGGGCTGCAACGGCGGGAGCATCATGTATTCGGCCCGCTGCGTGCGCATCTCGACCGAGAGGTCGACGGCTTCGCGCATGACGCGGCGCAGTTGTGACTGGATTTGGTTCTCCAGATTGCTGGGCGGGGGCAGGATTTTGCAGAGGGTCTGGAAGACGGCCTGAACCACGGCCTCGGTGTCAAGTTCGCGCTGTTCCTGGAAGCTGGCGCGCTTGGCGAGAAGCGTCAGCGTGACTGCGCGCCATTGGCGGACAGCATTTTGCGGGCCGACTTCGGTCAGAAGCTTTTCGAGAGACTTCAGTTTCTGGCGCTGCTCGCGGTCCATACCGAACAGGTAGCGGGTAAAGACAAACTCCCAAATCATACTCATGGTCATGGACATGAAGATGTCTCGTCGCTTGACACGGTCGTTGAGATAAACGTCGACATCGGAGCCGTCTAGGACAGCATTGTCGAGGCGGTCAATGGTCTTTTCGTCATTAATCTCACTCGTCAGGCGACAGGCACGCATGTCTGAAAACTTGGAGAAGCGCAGGACCCATTGCTGTACGTGGGAGCAGAGCTGTTGGCATCGGTTATCAAAGTAGTCTTCGTCCCTGATGTTGAGGAACTCAGAATCGCCAGCCTTGGAGGCGAGGATTTGGCGCTGCATCTCGCGAACCTGTTCCTTGGCGGCTTCGAGCTGCTCGCGCAGGCTGGCAATCTCGGCGTCCTTCTCTGCTAGCGTTTGCATGGGGTTGCCATCAGGACCGTCGAGGCTGCGGGTGCCGTCTCCGTAGGCCGCAAGACCGACGTAGCGGCTGTTGTCTTTGCTTGCAAGCTCGGCATTGGCACTAGTCAGCCCCTCGTTGACCTCGCTCAGGCGATTCACTTCGTTTTGCAGATATTGTAGAGACTGCTTCAGCGCATCGATTTCGGCGTCGCGTTCGGAGAGGACAGAAGTGGCGCTTCGATTGACATTTTGTTCAGCTTGGTTGCGGGCTTCTGTCAGCAGGCGATTCTCGGCGAGGAGCTGTTCCACTCGGGACTCTAGCTCGAGAACCTGCATGCTCTGGCGGCGGCGCATGCTATGCGGTCTAGTCGGCGACCTCGGTGAGCCGAGGCGACCCTCGCCATAACCGTCCTATAGTAAAGGTGTCAGTCGCTGTTGCACATGAAGCTGTTTCAAGTACAACGATGGTGGGAGTGCGGGTGGCTGGGGAGGAGCCGGATGCAAAGGACCAAGGAAAAGACCAACAAAAATGAGAAAGAAGGCTATCGAAAAAATGCATCTCAAAGAAACAAGATGGGAAACGGGGCGCTCGCATCAAGTGACACTCACGTATACATCGGCCATGTCCTTTGTACGGACACGAGCCTCGTTGGCAACGGGCGGCGTCGAGTTGTTTTGTTGACGAAGTGCTCGAAGGTCTCCGCTCATACGCTTGTCGACCCGCCGCAAAGGTGGCGGCGTGGGTGTGGCTGTGGAGCGGTGGCCCAAAATGCTGCCTGGGCTATCAGGCCGCAACTTGAGCGGCTCGGGAGTGCGTTGGCGGGACAAACTGGTGTTGGATACAGATCGCCGTGCCACGCTAGGTTCAGCCCGTCCCGACCCGGGGCCTGATCCAGAGCTAGTTGCTGCGTGCGAATCTGAGACAGCTCGTCTGTCATTGTCGTCGTGTCCCTTGTCGCGATAGGCAGCTCCCGCAGCCAGTGCACTCGCGCCGGCTGCCGCTGCTGCGAGCCCACCGTAGTCTTTATTCGAGCGGCGCAGCTTCTTCTCCGGGTCGGCAATTGGCGTCATCGCTTCCTCCCGGGCCGGCTCATGCAGAACTGGTGTATTGAAAGGCGAAGGGCCGAGTCGTCTGTCAACGTCCCGCCTGTGCACCTCTGGTGTCTGCATGTGCGTCGGTTCCTGCCAATCACCGCTGTCCACGCCACTGTCTCGGAGTTTCTCATCCGCAACGTTGGGGCTCCTCCGCCGTGGGGGAGATTCTGGGACGAATCCGCTATCGCGATTCGGTCGCTGCGCTGGCCACACTTCGCCACTCTCGGCTTCAGGAAGCTCCTGTACTGCGGGCAGCCCTCTCGTAGGAGAAGATCGTAGTTCGCTTGGTTCCGGGTATAATTGGCGTGACGAAACCTCACGATGTGCCTCTTCGAAAAGCCCTCCGGCTGGCCCTTCCAGTCTTGAATCGCGTCCAAGTAGGCCGGCAGGCGCCGAATCTGGCAGTGAAGGCTCACCAAGACCCAGAATGGGACTCTCAACAAATGCGTCATTCACTGAAACACCTTGTCTGATCGTTTCTTTCCACTCGTCGCCAGACTCGGTGAAACTGGTGCTGGCTGGTGTTTGCGGTGCGAAGCTGGGGCCAGGGTCCGGTCGGCTGGGACCCCAGAACTCGTCCACTCCATCGTCGGCGACATCATCTCTCGAGTCTCCCACAACATTCTTCTTGTCTGCCCCCTCCCACAAAGCAGGGTCGTCAAACATATCGTCCTCCTGTGGTTGTCTCTTGTCCACAATCTTCGACTTCTTGCCCTTCTTCTTCTTCCCTCCCCCGTACATCTGCGCCAGAGCCGCCACACCACCGGTAAGCGCTGCCGCCGCTCCCACTGCCTTGAGTGAGTCGCGGCCGGCTTTTTCCTTGCCACTACCAGGTGATTGGGAGCGTTTTGTCGTCGCCATCTTATTATCAGAGCTGCTGAACATATCGTCAACAGACCTTGTCATTTCAACTTCGGGTAAATCGTCTCTCTTGACTTCACCAACACTAACCGCATCATCAAATCGCCGCTCTTGCCTCTCGTCACCTATCGTTATCGCATCGTCTCCCTCAGACTTCTTTGCCGTGAAAAACTCGTCATTGTCCCAAAGATCCTTTTCCGATTTTGTGGTGGCCTTATCCGTGGTGGTTTCCTGAGTTGACTGGCGCTTCGTATCTTTCTTGGACTTCTTCCTGGCTGACACGGACCAATCATCATCACCTCGTACTTCGGCATCGGGCAGGACAGAGGATTCTTCCGCAAGGGCCGCCGTATTGTCGATAGCCGGCTCCGAAAAAGGAACGTCCGGCAACTTAATTGGTGTCTCGGAGCTTGAAGGCTCAACAGCTGAATCCACCCACGCTGAAAAGGGTATTTTCTTCCCCTTCTTCCCCTTGCCCTTCTTGGTGGTCGTAGCCCACTCGTCCTCCGCCAAAGGCTCGGGTTCTGGTGCAGTTAATACAGCAACACTGTCTGCAGCAGGCTCAGGAACTCCCCTACTCTCCGTCTCCTCAAAGTCAGCAAGCGACATCGATTTACCCTTCTTGCCTTTCTTGCCCTTCTTCTTCGGAGGTATAGCCAATTCATCATTCGATGCTTCGGCAGGCGGTTCTGGTTCAGGGTCAACAACTGGCACCGTAATCATCTCCTCAGTAGGTCCAGGTGCATGCTGGAGAACAGCCTTCTCCTCAACGGCGTCAGGCTCGGCCAGGAGGCTGGACTCGGTTCCCTTGCCATGCTTCTTTTTCGTCCACATGTCCGCGGCGTCGGCTGCGACAAGGGGGGGCTCGGGAGCAGCTTCTGGGACTTCGATTTCTCTAGTCTGCTCAGTGGCGGGAACCTCCTGGGCCGCTTCGTGCTTGGGGGCTTCCGGTGTACGCTCCACCGGTTGCTCTATGGGAACTGGCACCGGTTCCAAGTCCAGAGTGCTTTGTCGCTTGCCCTTCTTGCCTTTCTTGCCTTTCTTACCTGGCAGGGACCATTCATCCTCCTCCAGAGTTGGCGCTTCCAGCGTTGCAGCTTGAGGCTCGGCAACGGTAGGAGGCTCTTCTGTTGCTACCGTCTCTTCAGCGGGCGCGGCAGGAACAGCAGCATCAGCCTCGATAGTTGGCTCTGGGGGAGGGCTGACAAAATCTACCCCAGACTTTCGCTTCTTATCCTTTTTTGACTTTTTTCTCGTGATTGGAGCCTCGAAGCTAGAGTCGTCAGCAGCATTGCCAGATTCCCCGGTTGCTTCTCCTTTGGGGGCTTGCGGCCAGTCGTCGTCATTCATCTCGTCTGCCCATAAGGACTTGGCTTGATCAGACGTGGAAGTCTCGAGAGCTGCGTCTTCAGCAGTCGACTCCAGAGCTCCAGCCTCTTCTGTAATTGGAGCCTGTTCAGCAACCTCGGGAGTTAATAGACCGAGCTTCTTGGCCTTCTTCTTATCTTTCTTGGACATGGGTTTCGTGAACCACTCGTCGACTTCAAGTTCAGTCGTGCCAGGGGCTTGGGTGGCTTCGAGCTGGCCACGGTCAAATCCCTCCCTGGGGTCTTCCGTTGGCTCGGCTTCTGGCGCAGTTTCCGGGGCATTTTCCACCAACGTGCTGGCTGTGACGGCACCTGCAGCAGTCGCAGCAACCGCAGCGGCGAGGCCGGCCTTCTTCAACTTCTTCTTCTCCTTCTTAGAAAGGCCTGGCATCCACTCATCTTCTGCCGCTACTTCCTTAGCAGCCGGCTCAGCAGCAACGTCGGGGACTACCTCCTTGGTTTCGACATCAGGAACAATCTCGGGAATTGGCTCTGCGGATGGTCCTTCGATCGACTCTACCGGGGGCGCGGGGATCGGCTCCATTGCTTCACTCATAGACTTCTTTTTCTTCTTTTTCTTGTCTTTCTTAGAAGCCTGAGCACTGGAGCTGCTCCATTCATCTCCGCCCTCAGCTCCCCCGGTCGGCGTCTCAGATACAGGCTCTGCCACAAGTTCAGCAGGAAGGTCGATGGAACGTTCGCCGGTCGCAGGGGAATCGACAGTCTCTTCAGGCTCAGCAGCAGGCTGCGCGCGAGGCTCGTCGACGGGCTGCGTGATCGGTTCTTCCACTGGAGTCAAGGCACCTTCACTTTCAGATTTCTTCTTCTTGTTCTTCTTAGCCGTTTTAGAGGAAACTGAAGCAAAACCACCCCATTCGGTATCAGGCTCTACCTCCTTAGCCGGTGTCTCAAGAATTACGTCAGGAACAGCCTCAGGAACAGCCTCCAAAACAGCCTCAGGGGCGGCCTCAAGAGTCGCTTCCGTAGCAGCCATGGCAGCGTCCAGTACCCCAGTTTCTGTGACAGGTTTGGCGGGCGCATCATCTGAAGCTTGTTCTGGAGCTTCAGCTAGTGCAGCGGCTTCGGTAAGCGATTTCTTCTTCTTTTTCTTGTCCTTCTTTGAAGATTTCGTAGTAAAGCCACCCCCGCTATCCTCTACCGAAGTGTCTTGAGGTGTTATTTTGGTAGACGGCTCTGCCAAGTCTCTGCGTTCCTCGACGACAGCATGAGCAAACGTGGATTCAGTGGATTGCTCAGCCGCGGGCTGACCAAGCGTATCGGCGGGCGATTCGACGGGTAATTCGTCCGGTAGAGGGACAGCCTCGCTCATTGGCGTGCTGTTTAGCTCCTCAGGCTCCTCCGATAGGGTCGGCGCAATCATCGTTCCAGTTGGCAGGTCGACTATCTTCGCAGCGGTGTCTTCAGCCGTGGTCTCATCGGGTGTCCGTAACATCGCTTCGCCTGAAGACTTCTTCTTTTTCTTCTTGTCTTTCTTGGAGAGCTTCCTAGCGAGGCCTCCCCACTCGTCCTCAGGCTCGGCGGCGGTAGCAGGTTGCGCGATGCTCTCAGGCCCAGGTTCCTCGGTAGCCAATTCAGGCACGGTCGGTGCAGCATCTTCTTGTACTGTAGTCGCCGTAGCCACTCCTTCAGAAAGAGGCCCATCGGCAGCGTGCTCGCCCGCTTGCGTTTGTGCTACGTCGAGAATCTGATCATCGAGCGGCGCAGGCGCATCAAGATTCTTGGGAACGGGGTTTGTTGACTCTGCAGCTGCGGCGGCTTCAGCTGCCTTCTTCTTCTTCTTGTCTTTTTTCGAAGCTTTGGCAGTGAAGCCGTCTAATTCCTCATCCGGACTCACTTGTTCTCCTGCAGCAGATTTTGGCTCCGCACCAGCGTGCAAAGCAGCCTCGGCCAATGGCTCAGGCTCAGGTTCCCTACTCTCAGGCTCGGGAAGCTGGGTTGGCAGGACAGACTCTGTTGGCTGAACAGGTTCGGCAGGCTCAAGTGTTGGCTCATCCATGGAAACCTGCTTCTTCTTCTCTTTCTTGTCTTTTTTGGAAGACTTCGCCACGAACCCGCCCCATTCGTCGTCGGGATTCGCCGCTTCTGGTAGTACAGGGGCAGACTCTGGCTCAGCAGTTGATGGAGGAGCGGGGGCAGTCGGTTCAGCCTGCTCTGCACTGGCGCCTTCGGCAGCTCCAGCGCTGTCATCTAGCGGCTTGACGGATTCAGGTTCAACGGGCGTCGCTGTGTCAGCCTCGGTAGCTTCTTTGGGAGTCTCGGCAGGGACCTCCTGTAGACTAGCCTGCTTCTTTTTCTTCTTTTTGCCCTTCTTGGACATCTTGGCAGGGAATAGAGAATCGGCAGCATCTGCAGTAGCTTCAGGAGTAGCTTCGGTGGCCAGGCCCGCAGGAGCAGATTCACCCAGCTCCATATCAGTTGCGTCTGGGGAGGTGCTTGCCATGACCACATCGATCGACTGGGATGCAGTCGCTTGTTCAGCGGCAGTATCCGGAGGTGTCTCGGTCTCAGTGACGACGGCAGAATCTGGCTGGGACTCAGGCGCGTCCCAGGCAAGGGAAGAAATTGATTTCTTGTTCTTCTTGCCCTTCTTCCCTTTCTTTCCAGTCACTGCCGGCCACTCTGCTGCGGACGACTCCGTGGGAGTGGGCGATTCATTCTTGGCTTCAGGTTCCAGTACCGCATTTTGCTTGTCGGAAACGTCGGCGAATGTTTCAGGCTCTTCTGTGAGGTGAGAGGCAACGATGGTGTCATCGTTAGATTCCTCGACCTTGCTTCCTGTTATTAGTCTGCTCCATTCATCTTCGGATTCCACATCTGGCTTGTCTTTGGCAGCATCGGCAGTCGCAGTTACATTGGCAACATCCAGTGATTGGGAGTCAGCCGCCAAGGCAGCTAACGTCACATCACCAAAATCCAACTTCTTATCAGAATCGGCAGCAGTGGCGGCAAGGGCTACGTCGCCAAAGTCCATTTTATTGGCAGAATTGGCTTCGTGGCTCTGCGGAGCAGATTCCTCGACCTGGCTCCAGACATTCTGGCTCTTTTTTGTTTTTTTCCCCTTTTTCTTGGAGATCGGAGGGTCACTCCAGTCATCTGAGGGGGGTTGGCTGTCTGTCTGGGTGGTGTCGGCAGTAGCAAGACCCTGTTGCGCTTCCTCAAAGACAGGATCTTGTGCGGACAGTGTTGTGTCCTGCGTCTCGAGAGTTGGGGTCACAGCGTCATCTGGAGCGTCACGAGTCTCTGGTTGGTCAGTTTGGGGAGCAGGCGACGCCACGTCTTCAAGCGGAAGGGTGACAACTTCGGGCTCGGGTTCGAACTGCACGGATTTGCGTTTGTCTTTCTTCTTTTTCTTCTTGTCCTTGGTGACAGGTGCAAATTCATCTTCGGGGTTGGTGGATGTGTCCTGCTCCTTCAACTCCTCAGCGGCAGCGGGCTGCTCGACATTTTCTTCGGTCAGGACACCCTTGTTCAAGACAGGCTCAGTCTGTTCAGCATCCACCACAGCAGGAGTCTGGTCATCAGGAGTCGGCGCGGGCACCACAGCAAGTGCAGCATCGTCGAAAACGGCAGAAGACTTCTTCTTTTTCTTTTTCTTGTCGTTTTTGGAGGCCGCAGGAGTCGACCATATATCCTCTGTCTCGACGGATGTAGCAGCTGCAGCTTCGTTAAGCAGGGCGGATGCGACTTCTGGCGGAACTTGTTCAGCGTCGTTATTGATGGGAGTCTCTTCAGTCGGGAGACCCTGTCCTGGATCTTCGGAAGAGATTGGGGCGGCTTGGACGGTCTCTGCCTCTGACTTTGGCGCATCGGCTTCATCTTCAAGCTCAAAGGGCTTCTTCTTCTTCTTCTTTTTCTTGTCCTTCTCAGAAGTAGAAGCCGCCGATCTCTCCTCAGCATCCATCATCATTACATCAACCTTTTCAGGTTGCGGTTCAGAGTAATCGGCCTTGGTTAGGGTTATGTCTCTAGCCACTTCGTCAGCAGGGAGACCCTTTTCTTCTTCTAAAACGGGAGCCGCCTGCGTAGTCTCCTTCGCCGATTCCGACTCAACGGAGGGAGCTTCTTGGTTTTCTACCACAGCTGCGTTCTCGGGCACGACCTCTGGTATTGGCTGCGGCTCGGCAAAGGCGTCGTCAAGCACAATGGAATGCTTCTTCTTCTTCTTCTTTTTGCCTTTGTCTTTCTTAGAAGTAGAAGCAGTTGACCACTCATCTTCAGCATCCGCAGCCGTTTCCTCAGCCTTTTCAGGCTGGGGTTCGGAAGCGGGCTCTAGCCCGGTCAGGGTGCCTTCAAGTGAGGTATCCTCCATGGAGAGAGCCTTGCCTTGCGCAGTATTCTCCTCTAAAGATTCTGGGGAAGCTTCGTCCACAGGTTTAGAGTCAACCTCGGGTAGAGGATCAAACTGTAGACTCTTTCTCTTGCTCTTCTTGTCCTTCTTCTTTGTGGAGCGCTCCCGGGAGTCTGGCTCCTCCTCGACTGCCTCGGTTTTAATCTCAGCAGGAATATCTTTGACTTCCGCGGAAACGTCTTGACTTTCGATGGGGAGATCCTTCGCGTCTGCAGGAAGATCGCGAACCTCGGCAGAGGAGTGGGTAGCCTCAGTTGACGATGGAGGTTCAGTGTCATGTTTTGCTTCCGCTTCAGATCCCTTGTCGGCAGTGGCCTCAGTTAACAGTACAGCCGCACTAGCAAGGGCAGCAGCACCTGCGGCGATAGGGGCGGCTTCAAGAACGGACTCTTCCCAGGACTGCGATTTCTTCTTATTCTTTTTGCCCTTCTTGCCCTTCTTCGGCGCTTCAACGGCTTCAGCTTCAGTTGATGTCTTCTCGGATTCCTCGACGATGGTAGGGGCATCAGCGGGGGCAGAGAGTGGCGCGTCAGCGGGAGGCACTGATTCGTGAGTTGATTCAGCAGCAGGTTCAGACGCAAGGTCAGGCACAGACTCGGAAATAGACTTCGGGGCAGATTCAAGAGTTGCATCGCGAGCAGACTGGTGAACAAATTCAGGCGTAGGCTCAACTGCGGGCTCGGGGGCGACCTCGGGAGTAGACTCAGTTACAGGGGCTTCGCTCAAGTTCAGCGACTGGTTCTTCTTGGCTTTCTTGAGCTTCTTCTTCTGCTTGGCGCTGAGTCCAGCCAACTCATCGGGCTCCGCCACAGGTTCCGGCGCGGGAGCGGGCGCCTCTCTCGTCAGCGGCTCACCATGTTCTGGGGCATCCTGCATAGCCACCGAATCCTCCGACCAGCGACGCGAGTCGGCGGATTGGATGTCCACGGCATCCTCAAATCGTTCATCGGCCGACGTCAAGTCCTCCGCAATCTCAGGCATGACGTCGTTTGATCGGCAGTGCTTGCTCGGCGTAGAGCCGGGCTCGCTTAGCGAAGATTCGCTATCCAGCGTGACAGTCGTCTTGGTTGACGAGGGCGTCGAATTGAGAAGGTAGGAGCTTCGGTCTTTGGACATGGAGTCGACAGCGTCGGGGTCGTCCATGACAGCTCTTTGCTCCTCATAAGATGGGAACTCGGGCTTGACCTCGGCCTTGGGCGTGCTTTCCTGCGAACCGCCGTGATGCTCGAGCGAGGGCGGCAAGTCTTGCGTATCAATGTGAAGGCCGGAAGAAGCAAGATGGGCCGGCAAATTGTCCTCGGTGAAAGATACCTCCGATGCTGCCAAGGAGGGCGGAAGGGCCGGGAGATCATCTTGCTTGAGGAGCGTCTCAACAGAACCATGGCGGGAGTGCTCGAGAAGGTAGAGAGGCTTGATTTCTCTGCTGCTGTCCCACGACGTGCCGCGGGAAGCTCGCTTAGAGGCGGAGTCAGGTATGGTGCCAGACTGAGCAGGAGAGCTGGCGGGCGGGGATTTGAAGGCGCCGCTGGGACTGAGAGGGGCGCGCTGTCCCAGACGAAGCGAGATGGGGATGGCCGTGTTGCTAGGTGACTTGATGGGCGTCTCTTGGGTACTGCGTCGGCGACAGTGCGCGAGCTGATCCCGTCTCATACCGTGCGTCTCGGGAGGCGTATCCGGCCGGCTGTCCGGGAGAGTTGGCAAGTCTTCCAGCTCGGATCGCGGGCTACCGGGTTCGCTCGGTGGGAGTGGGAGCAGATCGCCATACTGGGGGTCAATGGCGGGCTTGATTGCGCGGGGGGCAATCTCGGGGTCGAAAGTATCGTAATTGTAAGATTCGACTTGTGAGGCCCGATGAGCGTCGTCGTCGTGGGCGTCATCATAGGCCTTGGAGGAGCGGTCGGTGGCATTGGAGCGAGAGGCGCCGGCAGCAAGAATGGCCGCGGCACCCGCCAAGCCGACACCCGCGCCAAGGGTGCCGGCATTATCTAAAAAAGACTCCTTCTCCTTGTCCTTCTTGTCGTCGTCTCGTTTGAAAATACTTGCGAACAGGCCGCTGGAGCGTTTGCTGTCCTTACTCTTGCGGGTGCCGCCGGGAGCAGAGGCGACAGACACGACGGAGCGGGCGTCGTCGTCGTCATCGTAGTTGCGAGACGAGCGCTTGCTACTGCGCCCGTCTCGGTCCCTGTCTCGGTCGCGATCTCGATCTTTTTCGCGTTCGCGGCGGCGGCCGTCACCACGAGCCTCAGACACGACAGATGAGACGTCGCGGTCATCAAACAGGCTGCGTCTCCGGCTTGGGGTATCACTACCGTAATCAAAATCGCCGTCCGTGCCGCTGCGACGCTTCGACTTGGTGCTCTTCCTGCTCCTGTCGCTGGCGTATCCGTCATCGGCCTCGCGATGCCTCGACTTGCCGTGCTTCCTGCTGGTATCGCTTCCATAACCGTCTTCACCTTCCACGACACTGCGGCGCTTGGATTTGCTACTCTTCTTGCTCGCGTCGCTGCCGTAACCGTCAAAGTCGCCGTCGGTACCGCTTTGTCTCTTAGATTTGCTGCTGCTCTTCCTGCTCGAGGTAGAGGCCTCCGACTCGGCAACAGAGCGCGAGATGTCATCACGGTCCGACTTGGACTTGCGTTTGGATTTGGAAGGGGTATCCCAGTCATCCACACCAGTAGATGTAGTGTCGTCCTTGTCTGACTTTCGTAGGGGTTGTAAATCATCAAAGGCGTCACTGGGGACTGTGACGGTGTCTTCTGGGGTGGTGTCTTGGCTCTTGCGACTCTTCTTTTTCTTTTTCTTGCTCGAAGGTTCGTCCCACGTGTCGTCTGCGCCACCTTCAGTCGGCTGAGAGCGTTCGATGATCTCAGGCTCGGGTTCAGGCTGGGGCTCGCGACCCTCCCCCTCGAGGGCGGCCAATGCCTTGGCCTGTTTCTCGCGACGCTTCTGCTCCTTTTTGGAAAGCTTAGACAAATCCTCGACGGCATCCTCAAATGCCGGAGTTTCGGTTGAGTCGGGAGCAACCGTCTCCGTAGGGGTACTGGGTTCGCCGAGGTCCAGGGAGTGTTGCTTGAGCTTCTTCTTGTCCTTCTTACTCAGCTTCTTGGGTGCGTCCCACTCATCGTCTACGTGGCGGTTGCCGTTGGCTGACTTGTCGCGGATAACGCCAGCGGGTTCGGAGACCACGGAACGGGTGGAATCCTTCTTACTGGCAATGTCCATAACGATGTCGGACATGGATCTGTGGTTCCATTCGTCGCCATTCGCCTCCTTCGTGCCTGGGGGCGAATCACGTCGTCTGTAGGTAGGGTCATCGACAACAATATTGGAATCGAAACCGGTATCCTTGAGTCCAGCGGCGAGAGTGGCCGCGAACTCAATGTCGTCGGCGAATGATCCAGGGAGCGTGGTCCTAGTAGGGCTGGTAGGTTTCGGTCCTGGAACTGGAGGTTGGTCGCGCACGTCGACATTGTACACAGTCTCCGGGCCAGCGGCGCCGATTTCACGCAGATCTATCTTGGGTTCGGAGTGCTCCTGGCCAGATTCACGCTTGGAGATCGCATCAGGCTCACCAGAGGGCTCGCTGCTGCTACCGGCGACCGCTGCAGCAATGATCCCCCACGGGCTTGCCCTGTTCAGGCGTGCTCTCGGTTTCTCACCGGGCTCGACAGACCTTTCCTTCTCCGCATCGCTCCTGCCGTCAGCACTCTCAACTTCAAAACTCTTGGTGGAGTTCTCGCCCCAGGTGACGGACTTGTTGGACGACTCGGCCTTGACCAGGTCTCCTTTGGGTCCAATAACAACTTCCGGAGACGGGTCAGATCTTGCTTGCACCTCGGGCGGGTGGTCCCTGTCCTTCTGCTTCTCTACTTTCGGCGTTGGCTCCCGGCTAGGAAGGGGAGTGGGGAAGACGAGGTTCAGGACGGGCCGGTCTCGTTCACAGGATGGGTCGCGCGACTTGAAGTTGGACTTGCGCTTACCATTCTTCTTCTCAAACTTGCTGGCCTCTGTGGGGAAGAGCTGGTTGTCGATGCGCACATCGGCATTCGGCGCATCATAAGGGCCAACGTTCTTATGCTGCTCGTGCATCTCCGGAGGTGTGACAATTCTGACGTGCTGAGCGTCGTCATTCGCGGGTGTCTGGTTGCGAATCTGCTCCTCCTCAATCTTGCGCGCAATCACCGACTCTCGGTAGTACCTGTCCGCTTCCTCCTGGACTGCGTCTCTGCGCCGGGAGTTGCGATCGCGAGAGCCCTCCTCATCGTAGCGGTCTCGCTGACGGTCACGCGTGCGCTCGGCCTCCACAGCAATGGCAGAAGCAACAGCTGCTGCCGCGACAGGGACAGTAGCGTGCTTTGCTTGATCATAGATGCTGCGTGCCTGATGCTCGCCTTCCTCGTAGTCATGGGAGCCATGGTCGTGGCGCGTGGCATAGTCTTGGGAGCCCTGTGCTCGCTCCTCCATCTCAAACGAATCCCTTCGGCTCAGTCTCGGCTCAGAAGGGGCCAGAGGCAGGTACGGCTCGTAGTCGTCAAAGTTGGGCTCGCGATCAATCGTGACAATATTAGGTGTAAGGGGACGGCCCGGAGGAGCTTTGGGGGCGGCCAACTCGGTCGTTGAAAAGGCGCCATCGGCCACTTGGTAGAGGAAGGGGTTAACTTTTGAGGTTGAGGCACCCTGGTTGAAGCTGAAATCGTATCTGTCGACAGACTTGCCCTTGTCCTCCCCGCGATCGCCTCGCTCAAAGTACGAGTCCCGTTTGGACGGGCGCGAGAGATCGATACGGGGGTCATCGACGTCCCTCCGGCTGCGGTCTTGCCGAGAGGACGAGGGCAGGTCAGCGTGATATTCGGCTTCTGTTTCGCGTCGCTTGCGAGGCGCGTCCTCATCGCCGTATCGGGAATGGCGCTTATGGTCTTTGTCGTCGTGCTTGGACGAGGGATAGGAATCACGTTTCGACTTTTTCTTGTCCTTGTCCTTCTCAGAGTCCTTGTCTCGTCGTTTCGAATCGCGGTCACGATCACGGTGTTCCTTGTCTTGGTCTCGGTCTCTTTCGCGGTCGCGGTCCTTTTCCCGTGCACGATGCTTGTCGCGCTCTCGCTCACGCTCTTCCTCCTCAAGCTGCTTCAGGCGCTCGTCCCGGCGTCCCGCCTTTTTCTCGTCTCTCGTCTCATTGCGGTCACGCATGCGGTCATAGGCCCAGATGGGGGCAGCAGCAGCGCCGAGGGCAGCAAGAGGCACAATGCCATCAACAAGACGGCTACTACTACGGGTCCCGTCATCTCCATGTTTGTCAAAACGGCTGTCGTCTTCCTTGCCGCGGCGAGAGTTACGGCGGCCAGAATCCTCCAGCTTCTCGGCATCGTATACTTTGGACGAGACGGGGAACTTGGGCACAGGCTGCTCGAGAGGCACGGCGGACGCGCGGGACCGATGTGGCAGCTCCTGCGTCGAGGTGGCACCAGCGTCAAACCTTGTCGGGTCGGACGTTGGCACGGGGTAGACCTCCCGCAGGGGCTGTCTGTCTGAGGGCGCGGCATCGTGCCGACGGGCGTCGGTGGTGGCCTGGTATGCGCTAGACTGCGCGTGGGGATCCTGGCCAAAGCCACAGGGCGTGTTAATCATGCCGCGCAGCGAGTTGACGGGGCCGAACAGGCGAGGGTCGACGACGGAGTGGCGGCGATCGGGGTCCGCGAGAGCTGCCGCGGCCGCCGCG
>LUFD01000030.1:0-13489 GCA_003025255.1 Cordyceps pruinosa
CCCCCCCCATCCCAACAGGCCTGCCCGGTCTCGCAAGGAAGGCATGTGTCCCAACGCTGGCCCGACGCCTTGCTGGGCCTCTACTGCAGCTGCACCAGTAGATGAATCGGATGCGGGTTGACGGCCACAGGCCGCCGCGGCATACCCATCTGGTGGTGATGGAGCGCAACGTGCCGAGCGGGCGGCACGATGCCAGAGTCGAAGCTACAATACCACGCCGTCATGCGGGCTGTCTATGGATGCCCGAC
Organism: Cordyceps pruinosa; assembly: GCA_003025255.1. Taxonomy (NCBI): domain Eukaryota; kingdom Fungi; phylum Ascomycota; class Sordariomycetes; order Hypocreales; family Cordycipitaceae; genus Cordyceps; species Cordyceps pruinosa. The sequence continues at coordinate 249 of LUFD01000030.1, forward strand.
TTTTTTGTACTGACGTCGCTGGGACGTCGCAGCGCGCGCCCCGCGGCTGATTCTGTGTGTCTCGGGCCTTCGCCTGTCTGGGGATGCAGATCGTCGTCTCGGAGAGGACTCTTCGGGTTGCGCTGGTGAGGGCGGGCGGTTCCCAAAACCGCCAAGAGCGTCTCTGTAGATAAACTTTAAGCATACATGACGGGATCACCACTGCTCCCTGTCACTGAATGACAAGGTCGATGCAGAAGAGAAAACAAAGCCGGGGCAGAAGAGAAAGCAAAGCAGCCGCTTCTTAGGCTTCGCCCCGTGCGGCGCCAACCACCTTTTCTATGAACAGGAGTTCGTAGCCTGGGCGGCCCGGTCCGGCCGTGATCTCGATCCATCGGCAGAGCTGGGCCAGGCTCTGGCGGGCTTTCTCGATCAGGCCGGAACAGGCAAGACAATTCCCGACCGCCGTCTTCAGCTCGCGCATGTCCATGACCAGCCACAGCGGAATACTGGAACTGCCCGGCAGGCCGCGCAGCTGGGATGCCGTTGTTGGGCGAGCCGTGCTGCATCATCTCCCGGGGGGGCGTCGACGTGCCGCGGAGCAATGCGTCAGAGCTGCGGTGGCGCGCAGCCCATTGCCTGTATGACGAGGGATTAAAGATGTAGGACGAGTGACCGCAACCCAAACGACGAGCGGTGCAGGCAATACCCGCCTCGGAAAGTCGAGAGTTCGTCATCTCGTAAGCTAGTCGTGGTGCGAGCCGCTACCATGTAATATAAATGAAGGGTTTACAGTCCGCGCGCAAGGCATCGCAATAAAATTGGTAATTTATTAAATGCTCTCCGTTACATGGTTTCTTGTAAAAAACCGTACGCCATCTAATCCGTAGCTAAACTGCCTGGCTGTTACGCCTCCAAATTGGCGATGCCCCTACCACTCTTGGCAGCAGTGCACATGCTACAATCATACGTAGAAAAGAGTCGATAGTTCCCACCGGACAGAAGGAATCAACAATTTACTAATTCCCTATCTGCATACCTGCATAGTGATGACCTAGGCAACCAAGCGATACTGTTAGCTGTTGACCCAGTCAGTGAGCAGCAGAGCACTATTCGTGGCGTTCTCCCAGTCAATTCCATCCCTCGTTGGACTACAACTGGAGGGCCTCCCAGAGGTCTAACACTGGCTGCATCGCTTCACATGGACAGAGAATAGGACTCGCGGCCCCAATAGGTTTAAGTTTTGTTCTGCGAAGGGTCTACGTGATGCTCTACTCTACATGGCGGGGGCCGGTGTTATAGCTGATTGTGAGCGATGGCACAGGTAGCAGCAGCGGGTTGACGCCGCTGAGAGTCGCAGGAGTAGGCAAGTCGCTTTCGTCCACTCCATTGAGACTGGAAAGAATTTGTGTAGAAATCAGCCAGTTGGAACTACTCCAGTACTGGGCCATGCCCGTCCCATCAGCGCCAGAGCGCAGAGTATTTCTGCAAAATGGTAATAGTCTCATCAATATGTTTTGAAGTCTCGATGCTAAGATTGTGTGGTGAGGTTTGGCACCCTTGTCGCACATATTCCAGCTGAAGCTCCATGGTGTGGATGTTGGCCAGCAAACATAGCCTCGTGTGCAGGCCAACAGGCGGGGCAGACGCGGGATGGTCGAGAGTCTTGGCCATGCCGTGATATAGGTCGACGGCCTTGCCGACCACGGAGACCGCCAGCAGGAAGCTTGAAGAGGTGGTCATTTCTCGAGCATGGCACGGTGCCCCCTCTTCGAACATGCGCAGCGTCTCGCAGAGGGACGACACTAGGGAGCTCAAAGAATTAAAAGCGCATCGCCCACCCTGCGCCACCATGTGGTGAGGCGCGTGCGTGTTCAATTGAAACAAGAGCTGGGATAACTGGGCGTAGACAGACACGACACTGCCCAGGTCGCTCGATAGCTCGCGACCAATGTCTCCCGTTGGTGACATCTGCTGAGTGTGCATTGAACTGCGGTTGGGATGCATCAAGTGCTCGCATAGGGTGTCGAGATCTGTAATGTTTGGTACAAAGGGGTCGTAAGGATCTATCGGTGTGGTGGGCGACAGACTTGAGGAGAGGCCCCATGAGGCGCTCGTGGGCATCGTCGACGCCCAAGAGCGACACAATGGCGGGGCTGTCACGGACCGTAAAGGCTTATAGCGGATTCGAGGGATATTCAGCCTTGTCGGCTGCTATTACTTGATCTTTTTGAGGTCTCTATGGCGTAACGGTCTACCCAAACGCCGCAGTCACAGGGGCACAGGGAAGAAGTTGATACTGTATGGTCAAAAGAGGATGATAAATGACGATGCCGCGATGCACACACTCGGAATATGATATCTCATGATGCTTACCCATCCCGCGCCCCGAAAAACTCGCCAATCGGCTGGCGATGCAAGGCGAGTTAGGGACAAGATCAGTGGCGGCTTGTTATGTACACAGAGATAGTCCAACATACTCTTTCAATTACAAGATTAAACCATGCAACTACGGATCTTTATTCTATGCAACTCACCAAGCATGCGCGCATAAGGTCCAACACCCGCGCTACCAGGTACACTTGGCCTCCCGCCAGACAGCGCTCGTGCACTTGTGATTCTTCTGGTTGGCACAGTCGCCGTCTGCCACTACTTCTCCGCCCAGCAAGCATCTGGGGACGTCGTCCGGCATCCGAAACTTCATACGGTTTCTGCCCTCGTCGACGCAAAAGTCGACGAAGCCGTCCGGGCTACGGCAGCCGTCGCGAGCGTTGCTGATGGTCCACTCCGAGGCGCCGTCGGTCAGGACCGCCTCGCTATAGCAGCCCTGGCCGAGCCTCTCGCAGTGGATCGTGCGCCGCATGGAAAAGGACACGGCCGGGCAGGTGCAGCCGTCGGAGCTGCAGGTGGCCCTCTCGTCCCAGCTGCAGGAGCCGGAGCAGTCCCCGACGCTGGAGCATGCCTTGTTCTCGCAGCCGCAGTACCCCTTGTCACAGAACGGGGCCCTCCCTCCGCCGCAGGAGAAGCTCTGGCCGTGTTGGCTGCTGAGGCATTCTTGCGTCTCGGGGGGCTTCCGGTCTCTGCACTTGCAGTGGCCGCCGCTGCACCAGCCGTAGTCGCCGTCGGGGCAGGGGTAGTCCTTGCATCCGCGATTGATCCGGCAAAGCATATCTGTCGCTGCTGCTGTCGGCGTCGGCGCCGGATAGCTGGAGCAGTAGCTGCTGGTGACGCAGGCCATCCTTCCGCCCGAGCCGTTGCATATCGTCGTCGGCTTGACCTTGCCGGCACAGTCTGTCACGGGGGCGTTGGCGTGCGTGAGAGGTGGCAGGCCCGTGAGACCACCGTCAACTGCCTGCGTGGAGCGAGTCGCTCCGCTCGTGGTCCACGTCGGCACCGGCCGGGTGTGTGCCGGATCGTCGTGACCGGGCGGCGCGCTCTTGTGCGTCGGCTGGCAGCAATAGCCGGTGCAGAGCGTGCCGCAGCTACTGAGGCAGGTAGGCGAGGCGGCACCTTGCGACCTGGCACGAGTATTAGTTGAAATTCGGGGGTTCGCAAGCCGGGGTGTTCCCAGTTCCAGGGCGAAGAGGCTTACCATGTGAACTCCTTGGGATCCGATGCTTCGGGGTTCCAGCCGCTCAGATCCTGCGGCACGCCCTGCATGACCCTGTCACAGATCCTCTTGGCGAAGGCGCTCTTGTACTGAGTCAGGCAGTTCTCCTTGCCTACCTGGCCATTCCACACGATGTTGGGCTGAACGCTCGTACTCTCGTACCTGTGCCGGACACCGTTGTTCCCTACCACGTGGATCTGTCTCGAAAGATGTTTTACCATCTGGACAACCTTTACAGGGTCCTTGAACTGTTCTTGATATTTGGAGTCTTTCATGCTTCGTAAAGATGCAACAACACCTGCTACCAATGGGGATGCTGTAGTTCAAAGATCCAGTCAGTTATTCAGCCAGTCAGTAGCGAGCTTTGAAGTTGCCGTCGCAACTAGGCCTGCTATCACTCACAGAGGGAAGTCCCAGTCACTTCCTCGTCCTCGTATTGGTTCCTGGCCAAGTCCAGCGCGAGGCCTGGAGCAAACACGAGATTGGGGTCCGGTGACATTCTGGAGGGCACGCTCTTTACTGAGAGGTAACCTTCCTGCCAGTTGCACCCGAGATTAACAGGTTGAGTGTCCCTCCATTATATTGTAGGAGATTGGGGTAGTAGTCCTGGGTCTGGGCGTCGGGCCATTTCGCCTTGACCTAGATGCTGGCCGTGATAGAAGGGGTGGCCCACCTCACCAAGCTCATTCTCAACGCCGTAGTACGACAACTTTTCGCCGGGATAACTTGAGATGTGGCTTCGCTACCAAGCTTGCTCGTTCAGTGCGGGATCTTCCACGCCGATGTCCCGCTGCTCAAGCGTTTCATTAACAGTAACGGACTGCAGGATTTCACCCACGGCTCCCCCGCTACTTTGACGCTTGGGCAATGACGTGGGACTCTGTGCCCGAATAACAGCCGTGACCTGTTTGGCTTCCATGTCAGCGGCCGGGACGGAGACCTGCCCGGCCGAGGGCGAGGGTGAGGGACTTGTTCGAGATTTCTACTTACACCAGCCATTCTCGAGAATTTCAGTCTGAGTTCCTGGGGCATGTTCCAAGCGTACAGGAAAACATAGCCAATAGAGAAGCCGTTTGATACAGGCTGACGTACTCAATTTTGGGCCAAGGAGGCAGGATAGGAGGGTAGATGATTTGCGTCGGATAGTCAATGACAATAGGAGGCGGGCCCCTATTTTGACGAAGTCAGCAACGACCGATTGAGTGAGGTCTGGAGGACCATACGGGCCGATCTTGCTTCTTTGGCGAAGTCGGAATTTCCAACCCTTGATCTTGTGATTATTCGTGTCGATACAGAACTAGGATGGGATTAGCAGTGATTGAAATTGGAAATTACTAGGATCTCTCACGTTGAAGAACCAAAGATCATCGCACCGAACTCGGAAGAAAATGAAAGCCCCATGATCATCATCATCATCCTTTTCTCCCTCGCACTCTGTCTCTGTGCAGTGAGACTCGGTATTTTCGTAGATAGGCTCCATGCGGATGATGGCTAGATGAAGTTGCGTCAGCAATTGGCCCAGACCAGGTAACAGCCGACAATGGTGCACACGGAACTCTTCTGGGGCGTGGATCTCGATCGAGGTATCAGTCGGCATCGGCGTATGTGTGAACTTTGGATACGCGGGCTCCATCGGTAGGGTAGGCTCACGAGTCTTAAAACTCTCTGCTGGGTTGCTCGTTACATTGTCGCTGTGGTGAACTTTGAGCGGCCAGGTCGTGTATTCTGGCCAGGAGGAAATGCAATGATCCGCTCGGTGCTCATCATTTTGCCGCCCTTGTCCTTGAAAGGCAGAAGGATGGTGCCATTGCCGAGAGGGATACTTGTCCTTGCCTGAAGCACAGTGCCATCGCTCTCTGTTCCCAGAACTCTGACGTTGGAGAACTTGGCCTTGTCCGTGGTGACTGGGCTAGGAGTGATGGTAATTGTTGATTTATCGCCTCCAACCTGCACATGCGTGGTATACGGAGTCGGGGAGATGGTGATGTCCTCCGGTAGCTTGCTGGGTGGCAAAACAAGAATGCAGGGAGGCTTGCAAGCCGCTTGACGGCCGTCGTAGACCTCATCTCCAATATAGACAATCTCAAAGTTGTTTTCGGGGTACCAAAGAGAAACCTGGGAAGTAAAACCTTGCTGAGTGTCCTCCTGTGTGAGGGCGTAGTATTCGGTGCTTCCCGCCTCCTCGACGCCCTTGGTAAAAATGTTATAAATGGCAATATTTTTAGAATCAGCAATATCCATGATTCGTTTTTGGCAATCTTCAGACCTAAGGCAGTCCTGCTCATAGTTAACGAACCAGGAGTAAAGACCCGCGCTGTGAATGACCACACCGTCTGACTCGATGACACGTAGTCCCCAAGCCTCGTGGCATCTGTCGCTATCGCATTCATACCAGTCGGGATCACCAGGAAAGTACCCGGTAGTGCTATTAAACGGGATAGGAGAGGATGGCTGTGGCTGGAAGTAAGGCGATTCGGTTTGAATATGGCCAAGGTCGATGTCTTTAGCCCTATACACTTGGTACTGGTAGTAAATCGCGTGCTCGGAGCCAGTTCCATAGAACCATGTCGGTCCCTGAGACTCTATTAGAATACCTCTTGCCCCATAGAGGCTGATCTGGGACGCTAAGCTGTCGACTTCCCAGTAGAGGCTCATGTCGTTATCGTGATCCGCAACCCAAGCCCACACATTCTCAAAGTATCCAGTCGCCTCCCGAGTCACATGTAGTAGAAGTGACGCGCAGGCACATTTCGCATTGAACCCCAGCCTAGGACAGTTTTGTGCATCTAAGTCTGTGCCGATTCCGCCACCGACGCGGATGTGTGAATCCCACATGGCGGCAGCACCAGGTTTGTCGGCCTTAACGTTCCACTCCATCATGATGGCGCCTACCGTATTCCCTTTCACGGTGAAGAGCATGTCCGAGATCTCGATCCTGCCGACGTCTCCTTTATTTCCAACCTGAATGACAACCTGGGGGTCCTCGGGGCTTTCGAAGAAGCTGCCGGTGGCCTGGATCTGGGACCAACCTGAGCCTTGCACGCGAGTTCCGACAGGAATCAGCACAGTACCCTTAGTACTGTATATTCCGGCTGGGAAGAAGGCCACTCTATTAGTCGACGTGGCCTGAAGAAGAAACTCGTTAATAGCCTCGGTATTGTCGCCTGTGCCGTCGTTGTTGCACCCGTGGTCAGTAGCAACCAGAAAGTCACCTTCTGAAAGCTCCTCGTACTGTGGCCTTGACCGGGTGAAGAGCTTGCCGTTGTCCAGCAATGCTTCGCCAACCTTCGGGCGGTTACTAACAAAACCGGATTCTGTTGACAGCTTGGCGCCAACATATCGCCAACCGTGTGTCCACAAGTCCACGATTGTGCTACCTCCAGCGAGAAAAACGGTCTTGTCTTCGGCCTGAACAATGGTTCCCACACTCTCGAACTTGGTATTGTCAATGACGATGTTGGGGGACTCCGATGCGTGGTTGTTGGTGAGAATGCCAATCGGGACATTTCTAATGTCGGAATCTGTTTACAACAGGGAGCATCAGCATCATCATTATCATCAGCAGCAGCAGAAGCTCAATAACGAAAGTTTGGACAGTAGGAAGCAAGCACGTACCGATCAAAGAGATGGATCCAATTCCTTGTCCATCAACACCGCCTCTGCCACTGATATTAAACGCGATACTGCCACCATCAACATGGATGCGTTGCCAGTTCAAGCCCCAGTCCCAGACCATCTGTACTGCAGTGATGCAGTTTGTAAATTCCAGGCCTATGGCTGTATACTGTTGGGAACCGACGCGCCATCCAATCGCTCCGCCGTTGAATTTGAGATTCGACACAAAGCCGCCAGAGCCGTTCTCCGTAAAGATGCCCACATGGGTGATGTCTGTGTCGACGGAAGCTTCCGGCATGTTGAAGACCAGGTTGTGCATGCTACAAGCTTGAGACACCTGCCAATGAACGCGGTCGGCACCAGCTTCTGGCCATGCTCGTCTGTCGAAGCTGGCATTTCTGTAAGATCGAAAACGAAATTTCGGATTTGGCGGAAGAATTGGTTTTGGTTAATGTACCTAGTAAAAGCCATTAGCACGCGTGTAAATATATGTGTATATATAGATCATGTACTGACCAGTTGACGCCTGTTCCATCCGGTTGCGCCTGATTAGGGACGTATGGATCTGTGTCGATCAAGGCGATGCCGGTGAAGTTGTTACATCCTTTGATAGTCGGGGGATGCAGAGCATCGCCGACAAACTGAGTGTAGTAGTACTGGATGATTGGAGTGCACACTCTGTATGTTCCGGGCTTTGCAGACAGTCAGCTTGGAGAGCATTATTCTTGCCAAAAGAGTAGACTTACAGGGAAATAGATCAGGGCCCCCTTCACAAACGTGTTGCCGCACTCCTCACCACATCGGTCGCCATCCAGGATAGCGGCGTTAATTGCCTCCTCTGTGCTAGTTTTGCCGGTATTGTCGGCACCATAGTCGAGCACATTCCGGCAGAATTTATAACCATCTCCGGCAAGAGGCGCCTGAGAAGATGATGAGCGATCTAGCTGTAAGTGTCAACCTACGTCGACGTAACGTACTTTTCCTTTCACAGCGAGCTTGGGAAGCCAGTATCCGCTGCCCGTAGAAGTGGCGTGTTGGTTGCCGATAGCGCGAGCGCGATGCGTTCGATTCGTGCCTTGCTGGGTAGTGTTGCCAGCATCAAGCTCCTCACGGCTTGCATCTTTGAGATTCTTCATGTAGGTATCAAAGTCACCCGACTTCGTCCAAACGGGCCCGTTAGCTTCGCCTGTTTACAACTTAGCCTAAAGATTTCCAGGTGACTGCTGCCCCAAAAGACGTTACCATTCACCGGCGCAACACCGTGAGTATCTCGCGTGTTTATCCACCATGTACGGAGGAGACTCCGGCGGCATCTTGAGAAACTGAGGAGGGAAATGGCCAGTGCTGCTACTGCGCTGAAGAGTATCTCATTGCTCTGCATTCGCATTGACAATGGAGGTCGCTACGGCCAGTGCGATAAGCAGGAGACTCGGGCGAACCAACTCCAACCTACCAAGCCGTCGCAGCATTCTGGGAATTCGGAAAGATGGATAGAGTTTAATGAGTAGTGCTGTGGAAGAAACAGAACTGGGAGAGTGTCACTCAAACGATCTATTTAAACTCTCTATGAGGAGCCTGTGAGGTTGGCAGTGCCCGTCCGTCAAGCGGGATATTGCCTGTCTCAGCACTTAACAATTCACTACTATAGGGATCCGGCGCAAGCTGAGGCCACTTCTAACTTGGATAAAGTGTCTGCAATATTGAATACATGTCACGTTTTTTGGTTCCCTCGGTCACATACCTATTTTGAGCTGGAAGCTCGACATGCCGGAACAACAGCGAGCGACTGAAGGATCCTCTATCTTAACATAGCGATGCGATCAGAGTAGGCCGCCACGGCCTACATAATTATTTATCGTAATAGGTCAAATATGAAAGTTCTTATCTCGTCCGTATTATGTGTAAATCGAGCTCGGCGTAGTTCTTAGCTTTATTTGCATGCATCAAAAGTCGCCGAGCCCCCGGTTGGGGGCCAACCCTGCAGTTGACGACTATAGAATGATTCCAGTGATATAGTTCCAAAGATGATGCGTTTTCGCATGAGTACTCAATAGTGGCACCGGATGTCTGCGAGGTCCTTTCTTTAGCCGAAACAGCTCAGGGTTAGACTGTCCTGCTTAGCTACAGAGACAGTGCCGTGCCCCAATTGAGTACATGCAGCATCGGGCTTCCTAACTTCACGGATGTTGGTTGAGAAGATGCTTTATTTATTTTTCACGTAAGAGGTGATACGAGGCTGCGGCAATTTTCAGCGGCATCTTGACAAGGTCTGTAGGATCCCACCAGGTTCATTAACTCCCATGACTCAGTCTGCATCATCATTCCCATGGCTATTATACCGGTTGTTATCGTAGTCGTCGCTAGCATCTTTCTCGCTGTCAAAGTTGCCATTCCGACCGTACCCAACACAGCCATCGCTAGGGCAGCCATTCGATCGCGCATAGTCTTCGCTGCCCAAAAAGTACGGGGGGCCGTCGTTATAGAAGCCGTCCAGAATTGCTCGGTCTGGACTTGTTCGATCCGTAACCATGAAAAACTTGAGCTTGGGCATCAGGACTTGCAACCGATGAACAGAGTCAGATACATGCTGCCTAGAGCGTAAGTTAGATACACGCGCTATTTATGCGTCGCGAGGGACTTTTCAGCCTCGTGTCAGTCGGGTTTACTTACACGTCGTTCGAATCTCGTTCCAGCTCGCCGCGATAGCGATAGCGGCTCCCTGAGTCGCAGAGCCTCAGCGTGGTGAGCCCGCCGAGCCGCTGCAGCGACATGACCTCGGCGGCGGCGAACGACTTGCGCCCGTTAAAGTCGACCTCGAGGGACCTGAGCGCCGTCAGCCGCGACACGTGCTGCAGCACCGCGCGCTCAGCTCTTGGAAAAACGAGTCGGTGATGAAGTTTTTTAGGACTACTTCGCGTATGCCAGGACTGAACAGCTGCCGCACGACGCGGCGTCTGACGGCCTCCGCCTCGAGGTCGATGCTGCCGCCGCCGGTCTTGGGCGGCGGTGCTCGCTTGCACACCAGCCGCCGGATCCGAGGTGCGTATTCTTGTATGCGGTGGCTTCGCTGGAGGCCTAAGAGGGCCTCCCACGGCGCATCGCCCCAGAGAAGGGGCGTCGCGTGGTCAAACCACAGCTTATTGACACATACAGCCGACGCCAGGGCCTCTCCATCGCCGGCCACGAAGGAGAGGACGAGGCTCAGGATCTCGGGTATAAGCAGGGGATTTCGCGGTGCCGAAGGCGCCGTCATTTTGGACGTGGTATTACAAGAAGCGCGTTCGAGAGAAACCCCGTTCCTACCATGTAAAATGTACGTTGAAGCTACCTGAAACTACTAGGTTAGGAGAATCGCAGAGTGCGGAGTAGGAAACCTGGTCCCTCTGCTCTAATGGGCCATTGATACTATAGCCGAGTTTAGTAGAGAATTACTTCTTTTCACTAAACTATATTAATACTATTATTTTTCCACAAAAGCCTCATCCCCACACATAGTTCCCAATACAAGCTCATGCCATCGGCGAGTTCCTGCGATGTTGAGCCAATATGGCCCATACCCTAGATATCGCTCGGCGACTTTCTTTACTATTGTTGCCTCAGTTCTTGCAAGGTGTCTCGGGATACAGGTGCTAATTATGTGATTCAATAGCTGCGCCTCCAGCCTCACTGCGCGTGTGACGTGCGAGCAGCGCGCTCTTTCGCCGCGGCTTGCCCATCCCTCGGTGCCCCAACACTTCAAACGTCGGTAACAGGCAGGTTAACAAGTATTTTAATAAGAAATCTCTAGCTGCATTACTCTCGCAAGCACGACACTGATAAATACGAGCACACACGCCAGTCCCTATTCCACGACCTCCCTCTCAAAATCCCCATCACCTCGAATACTACCCCTTCTCGAAATGCTCTCCAATCTTTTACTAGCTTTCGCGGCTTTCGCGCCGGCCTGTCTTGCCCAAAGCCCCGGGTCTGCGGCCGACACCTCCACCAGCCTCGGCATCTTCAACGTCCAGCGCCTGAAGCAGAACTGTGGCAAGGGCGGCTGCTACACGGACCTCTACGTCAACGGAAAGAGGGACTACATGCCGGGCGCGTGGTCCTTTGATGCGCACTGCAACCTGTACGGCGTCCAGGGCGAGTGGGTGGCGTGCCAGTCGCAGGTGCCCTACACGCCGCCGGGCAGGCTCTTCGTCAAGATGGAACCCTGGAACCAGACTTCGAGATCGTATGAGTTTTGGTTCTCGCATCAGTACGAGGAGCTGCAGAGGACGGTGAATGCGACTGCGCGAATGGAGGTGGGACGGCCAGAGTGGGATGTATCGGACTGCAGACAGATGACGGTTGTTTCTAAGGAATACATCTAAACAGCGAAGATGGACGAGCGACGGTATGTGTCGATTGATGAATTGTTGAATGGATGCATAAATCTAGCGACTGGATGGGGTATGGAGGGAGTTGGGTGATGGCTACATAGATACATTCTATGCAATGCTGGTCCTCCACCAGTTTTATTCGCTTTCTGTGGACGAAAGACTATTCGCTCCTATCCTCCATGATTTGATTTCTGTGAAAAATACACAAGATCACCTTCTAGCTGCGATAATACTTTGTTGTCCCTAACATCGTACGACACCTCTATACAACGATGCTGCTATATGTCAGCCCACCCACGGTATGGGACCTCCTCGGCCTCTGCAAAGAACCGTTACTCCTGCGATCTATGTTGGCTCCAACTTCTTGCTATTTCTTCTATCCACATTTAATTAAGTCGGCCCCTCACAAATGTAGAGAAAGGGTATAGGGCATTGGTTGATCCATACACAATCGTTTGCATGGGAGTCGTAGAAGATACGGCCTTGAGAAGGCCTTTCTTGGCCTGAAACCACCAAACCTGGATAAAAGGCTACATGCGGCCTGCGGTCTACGGGCAGCGAAATACTTGCATGGGCTTGTGAGGTTGACAGGCCTTCAAGACCGCCAAGAGCGACTCCAGACATGGATTGACGAGCGTAGAGCATCAGCGTCATTTGTCAGAGAAACGTATACAGAAGATAAGTACAAAATAAATAAACCTGGGTAGCTGCCTCTCTGGCTGGATCGGTTTTCCGCGGGGAACCATCCACCGTGACTATGGACAGGAGTTCATGCTCTCACCGGCCCAGCATGATCTCGATACATAGTTCCAACTAGACCAAGCCTTGGCGGCCTAGATCACACAGGAACAGACAGGGCAATTTCCGACCACCGCTCTCAGCTCGCGCAGGTCTGCGACAGTCAGCCCGGCGCATAGCGACGGAGTCGTCGGGCTCTGCATGGCGTGCGCCGTGGCTATGCGAGCGCGATCCGCGGCAGCTCTGGGCGGCCTTGAACGGGGTGGAACAATGTGGCAGAACGGCAGCACTTGGCCGACTCCATCACGAAGAATGTCGCACCGCGTTGAGATGGTCACCCAGTGACCCGCGGCCAAACCACGAGTGGTGCACACGTACCAGCGTCGAAGAGCTGCGTCCTTTGAGAGAGAAGTTACGGCTTGTAGTAAATCGAACCTCGGATACTCGTGCCTATGAAGCCTTCTATTTTGTTGCTCATGATGGCTCACTGAAAAAAAAAAAACACTAACTTGGCTTTTCTTCGTCTCATTCAGAGTTGTCTAAATGAGGCTGACGAGCTCGGCTCCGCTACGCCAAGCTCGCCGCGGCGCCTTGATCATTGTCTCCCCATCGCCCCTTCGCTCAGGCACCCTCCATGCCGGAGGATTCGGCTCCTGTCTCGGAGTGCGGTCCTCGGCCTACGCGACACCGGTGCCGCAGCAGGACCGGCGCACGATCAATCGCCGCCCAGCATGGACCGGCTGCCGCAGGAGCTCCTCGACCGCATCGCTGCGCTGCTGCCTGCGGAGAGCGTTGAGCAGACCCGGCCGCCGCCGCCGGCCGCGCCGCCCGGTGCTGGGACATCGCTCGTGAAGAAGCTCGCGCTCCGGATGCGTCGCGGGCGTGACGATCCGGCGCCGCGCCCGCCCAGCCGCTGGAGCCGGGCGTCC
>LUFD01000031.1:0-19334 GCA_003025255.1 Cordyceps pruinosa
CTACTCGCGGCCCGGCGCATCCGCCACCCCCGCCGCCCCGTCTCCCGCCGCCGCCGCTACCATCCCTAAGCCCGCGACAGTCTCTGACCCTGCCGCTATCAGCACCGAGACAGCCAGTACCGAAAAAGCCGCCGAGCCCGCCAGGGCCGCCGAGGCTCCTAGAACCCTCTCGCAGAGCCCCTTCAACAAAGGCTCCGGCAAGGCCTCTATCCCTGCCTGGCAGATGGCCATGGCGAACAAGAGCGGCGCTGGTTCCTCCGAGTCCGCTGGCGGAAGCAACGCTGGTGAGGGCGCTTCTAGCAGCTCTTAATGGCACAATATGCTTGGAGCTTGTACAATACGATTTAGGAAGACCGGGAGCAATGTAAACCGGGCTGCCGGTGCGTGCTCAACATTTTGTTTCAATACATGATAGGACCATGAGATGCGAAGTATCTTGGATATGTAATGTGCCTGAACGTTGGTTCTAATGTTTCCGCGGCTTGTTGGAGTCAACATTCGTAGCGTCGGGAGCAATACAAAGCTTGAAATTGGCCATTGGCCGAGGAAATTAAATTCGAGATAAACAAGATGATATGCTCTCGAGTCCATGGCCTATTCATTTTTCCAATTCCACAAAGCTGTGCTGCTTGCGTTGTTGAGCCGAGGCATCTTGTCGCCCGCTCAACTAGCGCTGTACTATTGCCCAACACCAGCAGTCGGTTACATAGGCCGCGGGGAGTTGATAACCACATCCGTGATCTGCCTCGAGCCGGCAACCTGCCAGATCTGTTTCTTCTTCTTTCCGCGAAAGTTAAGACAGTTCTAGTTGCTTCCCGTCACTTCAGCTTCATCAACTCACCGTCAACTCAATTGTTCCCATCGATCTTGAATCTACCAGATCGAGTCGCTATTTGAGTGTTAGTGAGACAACCAACCTCGGCATCGCCTCACAAAGCCGGCCGCCTTAGCCGCACCACCGCCAACATGGTATTACAGGCCGACACCGACCCCAAGGTCACCCGGGCGCTGATCCAGTCGGCCAAGTCCAGGTACGCGTGGAACGCCCTCCGCCGCGTGCCCCTGGCCGCGTGGGTGGCCGCGCAGCACGCCCTGGGCTGGTCGGAGCAGTCGCAGTACGTCGACCTGTGGACGCGCCTCGTCGTCGGCGTCGGCCAGTCCTTCTTCTCCGGCCAGGACGGCCCGACGTCCATCGCCGAGCTCCAGGCCATGACGCTGCGGCCGCGGAGCGTCCCCGGCCAGACGTGGATCAGCAGGTACACGTCGCCGCCGCCGCCGGAGACGGGCGCCGTGGAGGCCGTCATGGGCGCCGTCCGCGGCATGGTGCGCCTGGACCCGGACGCGGCGCGGCGGACGAGGACGCCCGCGTACGTCCCCGTGGAGGCGGAGTGGACCGCGTACAGGCCGGCTTCTCGCGGCTTGCCGGCCGTTTCGGAAAGGGAGCGGTATCAGGAGATGATGATGGATGTGACGGACCCGACGACGATCTTGTATCTCCATGGCGGCGGGTACTTGATGCTTGACCCCAAGTCGCACCGGCCATTTGTGAAGCAGCTGTGTAAGCGCACTGGCGGCCGCGGGTACTCTGTGCGATATCGTCTCTCGCCCCAGGGCGTTTTTCCAGCGGCGCTGCTGGATGCGTTTGTTTCTTATTTGACTCTCCTGTATCCGCCTCCTGGCGCATTTCATGACCCCGTGAAACCGGAGCACATTGTCATTGCTGGAGATAGGTACGTTCCTCAACAAGCCTCCTTGCATGGCCTCCACCTGTCTGTCGTGTGTCACGGCTAACACCCTTACCTGGTAGCGCCGGAGGCAACCTGACTCTGTCGCTGCTGCAGCTTCTTCTGCAACTGAGACGCCGCGACGTCCGCGTCGCATGGCACGGCGAGGAGCGCGCCATCCCTCTCCCCGCCGGCGCCGCCTGCAACTCGCCGTGGCTGGACGTCACGCACAGCCTCATCCCCTACGGGGGCGACAGGCCGCTCAAGTACGACGTGACCTCGCTGCCCGTGCCCGAGACCGGCTGGATGCCGCACACGCGCGAGGACCACCTCTGGCCGGCCAGCCCTCCCCGCCTCAACTTCTACGCCGACGACCACCTCGTCGCGCACCCCCTCGTCTCCGTCATCGGCACGCGCCCGGAGGACTGGGCCGGCTCGCCGCCCATCTACATCTGCACCGGGTGGGAGCACCTGGGCACGGAGGCGCGCGTCTTCGCGCGCCGCCTGGCCACCAAGACGGACGCGCCCGTCGTGTTTGACGACTACGAGGCCATGCCGCACTGCTTCGCGCTCATCATCCCGACCACGGCGACCGCGGAGCACTGCTGGAGCGGGTGGTCAGGCTTCATCGACCGCTGCGTCAACGCGCCGGGGCGGATCAAGAGCAAGGCGACGAGGATCAAGCCGAAGACGCTTGTCGAAGAGGACGTGGATTTTGAAAAGCTAGCGGAGATAAGCGACGACGAAGCGCGGGCCATTTTTGACTCGCAAAGCTCCCCTTTCAAAGTTTCGCCTCGATTATAGATGCATAACAGCTGTGCAGCCCTGCACTAGGTGCAGTACTTGTGTGGTGGTTACTTATGCTCAGGAGATTAATCCCGCCACAGTTACGCAGGCCCAGATGAAAGCATCCCGCACATAGTCTATGATGCTGTCTCGTTTATAAATGTGTCGGTTTTATGCCGCTCTTGCTGGTGATGGAGATTAGGGAGTAAGTTGTGAGCACCGGGCACCTCCTGTCTCCGTTACCGACTGTATTTATATGGATAATATACTTTCATATTACGGAGGTCTTCATGGACAGGCTGATTTTCTTTAAATCTGCGGGTACTTATTTATTTAGTTCATGGGCCGAGTATTTACCATTTCGAGCTGCTTGGGGAACTCCAATATGGCTGCAAGAGTTTAGGTGCCGCTTCCTTAGCTGGGCTTAGTAAGATGAATTAAAGTATAATATTTCTTAAAATGTAAGAAGAAAAAAGTTGTCCGGTTTTGTCTGTATTCAATATCTGTAAGCAAGTACCAACGCCTCAGCAGGCTCTGTCATGCTAGAATCACAAGCCAAGTAGGTGGCAGTCAAGCTCCACCAAAGCCATCAGCTTCCCCAAGCCATAAAAAGGATCCTCACCTCCCAGCTACGGCAACCTGCCATACCACCGACCACATCGCCAATTCGGCCCGCCCCGACCCCCCGATCGACGCCATGGAGCGCCACAAGCAGGCCGTGACCAAGATCGCCGCCGCCGTCCGCGGCTTCTTCGACCGGCGCGAGTCGTACCGCATCTTCCACGGCTCGACGAACAGCACGCGGCCGCGGCCGGGCCAGGCCGGCGTCGTCGACATCAGCGCCCTGCGCAACGTGCTCTCGGTCGACCGCGCGGCGCGCACCGCCCTCGTCGAGCCCAACGTGCCCATGGACCGCCTCGTCGAGGCGACGCTGCCGCACGGCCTGGTGCCGCCCGTCGTCATGGAGTTCCCCGGCATCACGGCCGGCGGCGGCTACGCCGGCACCGCGGGCGAGAGCTCCTCGTTCCGCCACGGCTTCTTCGACGAGACGGTCAACTACGTCGAGATGGTGCTGGGCGACGGCGAGGTCGTGCGCGCGTCGCGCGAGGAGCGCGCCGACCTGTTCCGCGGCGCGGCCGGCGCCGTCGGCACGCTCGGCGTCACCACGCTCATGGAGCTGCGCCTCGTCGAGGCCCGCAGGTACGTGCAGACCACGTACCACCGCACGAGCTCCGTCGCCGAGGCCGTCGCGCGCGTGCGCGCCGAGACGGAGGACCCGGCCAACGACTACGTCGACGGCATCCTCTTCTCCAAGGACCACGGCGTCGTCGTCACCGGCCGCATGACCGACGAGATCCCGGCCGGCCGCGCGCCGCAGACCTTTAGCCGCGCCCTCGACCCCTGGTTCTACCTGCACGCCCATGACCGCACGAGGGCCCTCCCCTCCGCGGCCACGGTCGGCGACGGCGGCGCGGCGGCGGGCGCTGAGACCTCCGCCACCGACTACGTGCCGCTCGCCGAGTACCTCTTCCGGTACGACCGCGCCGGCTTCTGGGTCGGCGCGCAGGGCTGGACGTACTTCAAGCTGGTGCCCTTCAACAGGTGGACGCGTTGGCTCCTCGACGACTTCGTCCACACGCGCATGATGTACCGCGCCCTGCACGCTAGCGGCGAGTCGGCGCGGTTCGTCGTCCAGGACCTGTCGCTGCCGTACCACAACGCCGAGGCCTTTGTCGACTACACGGCCGACAAGTTTGGCATCTGGCCGCTGTGGCTGTGCCCGCTCAAGGCCACCCAGCAGCCGACGTTCCATCCGCACACGGGCCTGACCGAGGCGGCCGGCACCGCGGCCGGCACCCCGACACCGCCCGCCAGCACGGCCGTGGGCGAGCAGCAGCAGGTCGCGCCCATGCTCAACATTGGCCTCTGGGGCTGGGGCCCCGCCGACTTTGAGGAGTTCGTGGACAAGAACCGCGACCTCGAGGCCAAGCTGCAGGCGCTCGGGGGCCGCAAGTGGCTGTACGCGCACACGTACTACGCCGAGGACGACTTTTGGAAGGTCTACGACAAGCCCTGGTACACGGCGCTGCGGGAAAAGTACGGCGCCACCACGCTGCCCACCGTCTACGACAAGGTCAAGATTGACGTCGAGGCCAACCGCCGCAAGAGGCAGGAGGCGAGGCAGTCGCTCAAGGGCAAGTGGCCCGTGGGCGGCCTCTACGGCATCTGGAGGGCGATCCAAAGCGGCGACTATCACTTGCATAGACGAGCCGAGTGGAAGCACAGGGAGAAGAATTAAACGGAGAGGGGCCTTTCTGTTGGATAGTAAAATGGGAACTAGATTTGTGTACTTAGTGTATTACTATATAGAATTGCCTGCGTCTAGCAACGTCTTGCTGAGTGGAAGCTACAATACAATAGCGACGAAGCGGCAGTACTACATAAAGAGACTATGCGTAAGGCCGCGGAATGCCGCCCAAGACTATCAGCCTTTTACATCCCTACTAGATGGGGGAGCCCACAAACCACGGCCACCTCTCATCGAGGATCGCGGAATGCCGCCCACGATCGGAATGCCAAGAGGCGGGGGCGCGGAGTACTAATACTTCCTGTATTCCTCCTATTGAGTAGCTAATTCTATATGATTATACTTCCTACTTCTACTTTTCCTCTTCCTGTACCTCCCCAGCTTCATTACCTTTGGCTTTTGTTCGTCTCTCTCCGAAATGGTCTCGTGCAAGTTCATGGCGAGCGCGTTGCTCCTCTCCTCGTCCGCGGCGCCGACGATCGCCGCCGCCGCCTCGTCCGGCTCCCGCGCCTGGCGATGGCGCAACTACGGCGACGCCGAGCCGGTCTCCCCCGTCGGGCGGAGCGTGACCATCCACGTGCCGCCCGACACCGACATCTGGCGGCCGGCCGCGGACCGCGACAACTTCACCGCGCCCTTCCTGTACACGACGGTGCCGACGGCCGACTTCGCCAGCGTGCAGGTCACCGTCACCGCGCCGTGGCGCACGCTCTACGACCAGGGCGGGCTCGTGCTGGCCTACCCGCGCCCGCGGGGAGGCCCCGCGGCGGCGCGCTTCATCAAGGCCGGCGTCGAGTTCACCGACGGCGCGCCGGCGCTGGGCGTCGTCGCCACCGACGTCCTCTCGGACTGGAGCCTGAGCCCCATCGTGGAGGAGCAGCCCGGCGACGCCACCGTCACCATCCTGATCGAGCGCCAGGGCACCGACGCGTGGGTGTACGTGCTGGAGAACCGCGGCCGCACGAGGCGCCAGCTGCGCCAGGTCACCTGGGCGTTCAACAAGGACGATGCGCAGGGCCTGGCCAGGGAGATTTCCGTGGGCATATACGGCGCAAAGCCCACGCGGGAAAGTCCCCCGTCGGACCCCTTCACCAAGATTCCGGTCACTTTTACCGACTTTCTGCTGAAACTGAAGAAATAGAAGTCGGGCGTCCAATCTTATGCGCTGCTAGTTCAACTATACTTGACGTGACCCTGCGTGTTTGGAATAAGCACGCTCGAGGCAGGCTGGCGGTACTATTGCAATGTTGCATAGATTGAGCTCTGCCTGACTGTCAAACTACGCAATTACTCTAGAAGCCGCTATTTTGTGCGTAAATCAGTTCAAGATTCTGGATCAGTACATTCAAGATCGCTCCAGGTTTCTCTCATATCGTACAACACATCAGTGCGGCATACAACATTTGTCTGCAATTTACATTCCCGCAGCGCTCGCCCATAAGTTGCTGCCTACACTGTCCACCATCTGCCCAGAACTTTCTCGCATCAAGCTCTCAAAAAAGGCAAAATCGACGCCTTGTAGCGCCCACTGATTTTCGTCGTCCATGGGCACCGAGTTTGATGTCACGGGCAAGTAATTGTCGTTCGCAAAATGCGGGAGGGGCGCGCTCCTTGCGGGACTCGCGTCGTATTCCTGGCCTTGCGGCTGTGAAACGTCGCTTGTAGTGTCGCCAGTGCTGATACCGTCAAGGGTGATCTTGCCATCCCTGGAGATGTTAATGACACCGAAGCAAGGGACGAAAAATCGAACCGGCTCAGCGTCATGTGGTCTGGCAAGGTCAGAACTGCTGTTGTCGGGTGAGCTGCTGCCGAAGGCGGAGTCCAGATCAGCATCGATTATGAGCAGCTGCCGGATTATCTTGGTGGCTGGCTTTTTTGACTCGCCGCCGCCTTGCAGTGCGTCTCTGTCGAGCGTCTCCAAGACCTGCTCTATCATGCCGCGATCTGACAGGCGCTGGTGGCCCATGTAGCAAGGGCCTGCTCCGTTGCGCCTGATGTGGAGGTGCATGAGTAGTAGAGTGAGGGAAGACATCAACGCCAGGACGTCGAGTATTCGGCAGTGAGATAGCAAGCCGTCCTCGGAAGTGTTGTGCAGGCAGCGGGTCAATATGTCACGGCTGGCACTGATGCAGGTAGTACGGCTATATTCGTAGCGACTCTGATTCGCCTCCGTCGGGGCCGAGCCGATAATCATGTACGGCAGATGTAGCTGATGCAGTAAGTAAAAGTGGTGTATCTGGTTAATCACCCGGCGAGACTCCCAGAATCGCTGCGTGCTGGACAGGGACTGTCCCCAGCCAGGCTCAAGCCACCACTTGCTGGGCATATTGCTGGCGGCTTTTTGCAAGTCTGCGTCAATCATCTGCGTGAGAGAGAAGTCCTTTGCGGTGGGCTCGCGGTCGTTGCGCTCCAATATTCGCCCAGCTGCAAAGGCATGCCGGCGTTCGAGCTGCCCCATGGGAGTGTCCTGACTGAGCGCCGGCTCAGACATCATTGATGAATCAAGCGAGGCGATGGGCAGCCCCAACATGAGGCTAAATAGACGATCGGTGTGTACTGTGCGATGCCAGAGGAACCGAGGATCGAGGATACAGTTGGACTGAATCGATCGGATACTGAGGGCTCGGTAAGGACGGCGGTGGATGCCAAGCGCCTGTGCGATGGCAACGATGCGTCGGTGGGCAATCCAAGCACGTCGCAGGTTTCCTTGGTTGGCTTGGTATATCCGATCAAGTATCAGACACGTCATGCCCTCGCAGGAGTCCATCATCATGTCGTTCGCGGCGACTACGCCGGCGGCAGCGTTGGCCAGACGAGCCATGACAATCTTTGGCGGCTCGTCAGAGAGGGCCCTGAGTTTAGCCAGCGTTTCGCCTCCGGCTTGTTGCAAGATATTGGCAAGAATCAGCATCTGCTCTGCCACAACGACGGGGTGTGATTCGGCCGTGTGCCGAGTATGGAGCAAATGGTGGTCTGGTCGCTCATGCTGCGGGAGGGCGATCCAAGCTTCCACGTCACGGTAGCAGTGAAAGGTGGTCATGTACGTATTTAGGAACACGTCGCTCGAATCAACGAGGACTCTCATGTACGCGTCGTTGGGGTAGGCTGCAAGAAGCTTCCTCGACACGTCACGAGCCGTAGTGTTGGTGAGGGTCGGTGTCGGTGCAATGACAACCTGGGGGTGAACTGCGCCAGGTGACGATGCGGGAGTGTCGAGTTTGTCCTCGCAGACGAAAAATCCCGGTATGTCAGGTTCATCAACCCGTCCCTTGCAAAACAAGATTAACTGAGTGAGCTTTCCCAGAGGCCGTCAGTACCTACGGGCGAGGAGTCTGCCCCCGCTTCGTCGGACGTGGCCGAGGGGTCGGTACGGATGACAGTAGCGGCCGCGGAAGTCGTAGACAGCTTGGCAATGATGGCTTCTAGACGCAGGAAGCGATCGCCAACAAGCCTGCCGCTGCGCTCCGGCGTCGTCTGGTCGGGATACTCTTGGCTGACGCACTCCCTGCAGCGCCGGGCGCAGCTGGCGCACACCGCATCGCCCGGCGACGAGTACATGCATCGGATTTTGCGGCGCTTGCATTCCCAGCAGCTGCGTGTGCCTTTTCTCGTCTTCCGCCGCTTTTCCTGTGGCGAGGCTGCTCCGTCTAGCATGCTTGGATCGGGTCGGGGAACGGGCTCCGAGGCCGGGCCAAGGCCAGCTGTTCGACGGCCGGTGGAGGGGTAATAGCGAGGGGCGAAGATGTTTGCGAGTTCAAGGGAGTGTTTCGTTTACGGAGAGCACATGGTGTCCTTTGCCGTGTACTCGGCGAGAGTTGCGAGCAGCAAAGCGCCGAACGGCGGAGTTTGGCGGGTGGACTTGCGGAAAGCCACATACGCTGGCTTACAACAGCCTCAAGCCCAACTCCGACCAACTAATGTCGAGGCTGAGTGAAACGAGGCGAAACCGAGGGGGGAATGGATGTAAGGAGGTATTCCCTGCGGAGATGATTTATGTTAGTGATTCCGGCAGATACCCGACCACCATGTCTGCATAACATTCTATACATCATACCCAGTCTTCAAACACGTGAAAACTAATAAGTCCCTCTTAAGCTGGCGCAATCCCACGGGTTCTCATCCGTGTTCCTCCTTGTTTAATTATGCATACTCGGAAATATCTCTACTGCGGTGATGGGCGTTCTTGCTTCAGCCGCCCAGCCGACCGCTCGCCTATCGCACCGCTTCCTTATGAAATCGATCAATCGATCGGTGCAACTCTCGCCCGGTCAGGAAATTTCTATTCTCTTCCCGGAAAGATAGACAGAATGCGGTCGAGCGACCGTCCACGACTGGCGACTCGCACAGCAATCAATTCCAGCTTCCGTGACATTCGTCCGCCGTTCGGGCCACGGCCACACACACACACCATGACCACCTCGTCGCGGTGCAACGTGCAAGCCTGTAGAATACAATTGTCCCTTTGTAATTCAGATCCGCTACCTCTGTGCTCAGATAAGCCATGTGCGCCTTTCGCCCTAGGCAGCCAACACAAATTACGCCGCACCAGGCCAATGCCCTGACGAGGCGTGTCATCTACCATGGCATATAAGACCTGTGCTGTGCCGAGCACCATGTCACGTTGGCAATCGACTGTTCACTAGCATGTATCCTTCTGAAGATTAAGAAGCGTCGGCGTATTGAATACCTTCCAAATTTACCATGTCCACGACAAGCCAGACCACCGTGGCAGAGCCTGGCCAAGCTGCAAAGGATGACGGCGGCGAGGCCCTACATCAGCATCCGGATGGAAATGCGGATTCTAAGCATAGCCTCTCTGATGAAGAGAAAGGAGCTGTCAAGGCACAGGCGGAGAACAACGACGACTATCCCCACGGATTGACTCTCTTCTTTCTGACTTTGGCCCTGGGCCTGGGCATGTTCATGATGGCCTTGGACAACGTACGTCTGTGTGCATCAACATGGCCGTGAACTGCTACTAATCTAAATCTCCCTCATCCTGGCAGACCATCGTCGCGACCGCCATCCCGAAAATCACCGACCAGTTCCGCGGCCTCTCCGACGTCGCGTGGTACGGGTCCGCGTACTTCATGACCGCCGGCGGCTTCCAGCCGCTCTGGGGCAAGGCCTACAAGTACTTCCCGCTCAAGACGACCTACCTCGTCGCCTTCGCCATCTTCGAGCTCGGCAGCCTCCTCTGCGGCGTCGCGCCGACGTCGACCGCCTTCGTCGTGGGGCGCGCCATCGCCGGCGTCGGCGCCGGCGGCATCGGCTCCGGCAGCTACACCCTGCTCGCCTTCGCGGTGGCGCCCGGGCGGCGGCCGCTCTACACGGGCATCATCGGCGCCTCGTACGGCGCCGCCTCGGTGGTCGCGCCGCTCATCGGCGGCGTCTTCGCGGACCGCGCGACGTGGCGCTGGTGCTTCTACGTCAACCTCCCGATCGGCGCCGTCTCGGGCCTCATCATCGTGCTCTTCTTCCGGAACCCCAAGCTCGCGCGGCCCATCCCGGCCGCGTGGAGGGAGAAGGCGCTGCAGATGGACCCCGTGGGCGTCGTGTTCGTCATGGGAGCCGTGATTGCGTTCGTGCTCGCCATGCAGGCCGGCGGGCAGACGGACCCGTGGAACTCGTCCAAGGTCATCGGGCTCCTCGTGGGGTTCGTCCTCATCGTCGCCGCGTTCGTGTGCTGGGAAATTTACAACGGAAGCCGAGCCATGGTCGAGTCTCGGCTGATGAGAATGAGCTTTGTCTGGGTCAATGCCGCATACTCATTCCTCGTGGTGGCGTCCTTCTTCACCATCGTCTACTTTCTACCTGTGTACTTCCAGAGCATCGACGACGTTAGCCCCATCATGTCGGGCGTCAGAAATATCCCCTTTATCTTGTCGGCTATTATCGGGAGCGTCGTCGTCGGGGCCAGCATAGCCAGCAATGGCATCTCAACGCCGCTGATGGCTGCCGGTGCGGTTCTGGGTACCGTTTCCTGCGGACTACTCTACACGTTCGACATCGGCACCCCGACAGGCAAATGGATCGGTTTTCAGATCCTTGCCGGAGTCGCGTACGGCGGCGCGTTCCAGATTCCCATCATCCACGCGCAGGGCACCGCAAAGCCGGAGGATCTGTCTGCCACCACTGGCATAATCATGTGTAAGCGGCCCAAGTCATCCTTCAGGTTCCTATGTCGCATGCTCATCTTCGTCTACAGTTTCTCAGACACTCGGCGCGGCAATGGTGCTTTCTTCAGCACAGGCTGCTTTCGCGAACCGGCTGATTCAAGTAGTCACCGCCGCTGTGCCGTCTATTGAGCCAGCCGCTCTTCTAGCCACGGGAGCAACGCAGATCCGAGCCGTGTTCCCTCCAGAGATTCTTCATACAATCCTTCTCGGGTACATGGCCGGCATCAAGCTTGCGTTTGCCATTTTAATCGGTGCTACCGGGCTGGCGCTCTGCGTCCTGCCTTTTGGGGATTGGAAACGGCTAGATCCCAAGGCACTGGAAAGTACTGGAGGCGCGGCGTAATGGGCAATGACAGACGATGTACCGAGTTTGAGCATCTCCACACAATGCTTCCTTCGTAATGCACCTACGGGTAGGATATAGGTTGAAAAACGCTAATTGATTCTACGGCCTGTGGCCCCATCTGAAGATATGTCATCGTCAGCTTAAATCGCGTGGCGTGGTTTCTGGACACCAGAGTATATACAACGTACGCCCTCGAGTCCAGAGATGTAGTCTGGCACTACAAAATCGGCGCAATTAGAGTGTCCTTGTTCCCTCACACCAGCTCTCTATGAGCAAAAAGTTGGAATCTTTTCAATCCCCCTTCCCTTCCCATCGTAGCAAACTTCATATTGCATCATTTTATCTCCCATTAAACATGTATAGCTTTAGGCTTGGACAGCGTATTCGCGCTTGAACATATCGTCGACCTTGGTGAGGTAATAGGCACCAGGAATGATGGTGGAGGTCTCACCCTTGGGGGTGTAGTCCTTCTGGAGATGGGCCTGTTTGCGGAGGTTGCACATCTCATCATACGTGGCGGGAGGGACGGCACGGCGGGCCTCGAGTCTTGCGGGGATGTCGAGGACCTTGGAAATGTTCTCAACGCTGCCGTTAACACGGAAGGACATGAACGAAGCGGCGAGACCGGAACCGTAGCTGAAGAGGCCGATGCGCTTGCCCTCGAGGTCCTTGGCGGGGACAAGAGACAACAGACTGGCGAGACCACCCCAGACACTGGCGCAGTACATGTTGCCGCACATGGTGGCAACCTGGATGGCTGGGTTAACACGCTCCTGGAAACGCTTCTTGGTGAGGGCCATGAAGGTCTTCTCAACGGCCTTGTCGGTCAGGGACTTTTCATAGTCCATGTCGCGGAGCTCAGGGGCAACCTCGGCGAAGGCGGGAAGTTCGGCGTTGGCGAGGAAGTCGTGGTACAGGAGACGAGCGTAGGATTTCTGGACCAACTTGCAGGTGGGAGCGTGGAAGGTCAGGTAGTCGAAGCGGTCGAGCGAGGTCTTTCCCTCTTCGCCGTTGGCAACGCCGTTACCGTTCATGTGCTGCTTGGCCTCACGCTTGCAGTAGTCGCGGTAGGCGGCATCGAGGGCCTTGGTGTAGCAGTTGATGGAGTAGTGGCCGTCGACGTAAGGATACTCGGAGGTAAGGTCGGGCTTGTAAAAGTCATAGGCATGCTGCATGTAGGTACCACGCAGGCCGGGCTCGGCAACAACGGGAGCGTTGGGACCGACGAGCATGGCAACGACACCAGCACCGCCAGTAGGGCGGGCAGCGCCCTTGGCGTAGAGGGCGATGTCGCCGCAGACAACAATGGCGTCGCGGCCGTCCCAGGCCGAGGACTCAACCCAGTTGACGGAGTTGAAGAAGGCGTTCGTGCCACCGTAGCAGGCGTTGATGGTGTCAACACCCTCGACGCTGGAGTTTTCACCGAAGAGCTGCATGAGGACCGACTTGACCGACTTGGACTTGTCGAGAATGGTTTCGGTACCAACCTCAAGACGACCGACCGAGTTGACGTCGATGTTGTACTTCTTGATCAGGTTCGAGGTGACAGTCAGGGCCATGGAATAGATGTCTATGGTGGACAATAGGTCAGCTTGTTGTTCTTTGTTCTACGCACGCGATGCACAGAGCGGTGTCGGAGGCGGAGGCGTAGCTCATACCTTCGCGGTCGTCGCAGAAGGCCATCTTCGTCTGGCCGAGACCAATGGTGTATTTGCCAGCGGCGACGCCGTCGAACTTTTCGAGCTCAGTCTGCTCAACATACTGTAGGGAACTGGAGTTAGCCTTTGGTGGTTGACGAGATGGTGGCGGCCAAAGCCAGGACAGTGGCGATGGAGGGGTCCGTTTGGAGGGGTAGCGGCCAGCGACAACGTACCTGGCTGGGGAAGTAGATTTCGATGGCCTTGATGCCAATGTTCTGGGGACGGGCAGCCATTTCGAAGGGGTATATGGGATTTGAACGGCAAGAGATGGGACGAGGTAGAGAAGCAAAAGGCAATTGAAGAGGACAGCAGTAAAGGGGGGAGCGGGAAGGTTATTATTGTCGAGTGCGACTTGGGCTAGTGGAGGAGGTGGAGAGGAGGGTGTTTGGTGGCATCGCAACAGGATTTTCACCGCCCTTTATTAGTCCACGGCGGCTCCAGCCAGGAGCAGCAAGACGAGAGAGAAAAATGTTCCGAATTGGCAGCAAAGCGGATTCTGCCAGGGGCAGCGAGTTTTTCTGGTGGGGTTGGTGAGGGACGGCTGCGGTTGGGGAGAGACAAGCTTGAAGTCTCTCAGCAAGCCACTGTGATTGTCGCCCAATACAAAGGCTCCACAACCGATTATCTCCATCCTGCTGGGCTTCCTCCTCCCACTCTGGCTGGCCTGCCATGAAGCCATCGGCTGCCCATGCCGAATTCTGCCCAATTGTCAGTCAACGACGCAGGCCTTTTCTGCTCCCCTGATTCATCCGTCTCATCCTGTCCCTCGCACAAGCTGACACGGCTCACAGACTACGGTCTAAGCTCCTAATCTCCCCTTCCAGCCAAACGCCACCAGGACCACGGCCCCAGTCCCTCTCGCTTCCCACAACCGAACCAGCGCTGCTCTCGCATCAGCATCATCAACCATGTCTCATCTCCCGCCCGCTCCAGTTGCCGTTGGCGCGGTAGTCAGCCCCTCTCGCATCCGCAGCCGAGCTCGAACCGTAATCGCTCGCAAACGCATCCAGCTCACGGCGTCGGCAAACCACCCAACAAACATAATTCAAACCTGCATCAGGAAAAGATGCTGACTTCCCACACAAGGACCAACTCTCGTCACAGCCTCAATAAAAGGGGGCTGCATGAACATCTCCGGTCAACGCATGAGATCGCGTGCACCTACCCGTTCCACCGTATTCGTACCCAAGCTCGCAGAGGAGCCAGCTAGGCTAGCCTTTGCCGATAAGCTGGCAGGCTGCCTACAGAGATCGAAAACTCGTCCGGCCGGGTTCTGCTTTGGCGCCGAACCTTGCCTTGGATTGGCTTAGGTCGGCAGACCCTTCTTGCGTACAGAGGGTCCCGTCTGAGATACAGAACTGCATGAGCGTTTGGCCACCCTCGAGCCTCACAATTACAGCTCGGCGAGTATCCTGATCAACGACTCGCGTCATCTTTCCGTCAGAGCCCACCGTGCGCCGTACGTTGCGCAGCATCTTTTCAGCCGCCGCATCGCACGGGCAGCTACGGAGATCTACCACCCCCAATGTAGCGACGTACTCGCCATGTTCACCAGGCATTCGAAGGCCGGTTCATCTCCGTAGCGACCGTGTAGCCGCTGGCTCTACAGCGTCGCGCCGGACTGTTATCAATATGTCGACGCAGCAACGCGACGCAGCACGCAAAAGACATGACCTTATGATACGATACATAAGTGACCTCGATCACCCATCAAGTACGCCATTGGCTCATGAGATGCGATAAACGACGAGTAAATTGCAGCCTGCACGGTGAGATACGCAAGACGCCATGCAACCTCCCAATAATTACGCAGTAGTCCGCATCCCTGGTCCCCGGCGCCTAAATATGTCTCCTCAAGTTTTCGCAGCCTCGATTCATAATTTTCATACACGGTTTCATCTCGAAATCGCGAACTGATCGGCTCAGATCCGGGCCGGCTCGTGTTCGCGTCCGATCGGCTCCGAGAACCGGCGCAGCACATCCACGTTTGCATATGTGAGCCATGCTATCAAAGAACCCTCGAAAATACTCGAAAATACTCTGGAATCACGGACTGAGAATGCCTTTTCGATCTTGTCTCGATAATGCATGGCAAGGCTGCTCGTCTTGTGGCCGGCGCACAATCGGAGCTTGGGTCGGCGCTCTAACTGGTCGCCACCCAAACTGCTGGCTGCTGCTCCAGAAACTACCCACCACCCTACACCAAACACTTTATCAGATCATCTCCTCCGCAACGTCACGACCTCTCCACCGGGTTAGCCAAATGCCTCATGGTGGGGGTATATCATGCGGCCGCTGATTCTCTCAGTCTTGCGCGATTAAACTTCGTCAGCTGTCGTGAATGGCAGCACGCAGCTGAGTTCTGGAGCTTGACATCATGCCTGCCCCGCCGGAATGCGATGTCCTCGTTGTCGGGAGCGGCAACGCAGGCTTCTCTGCAGCACTCTCCGCGAGCCAATCTGGAGCCCAAAAAGTTGTTTTGATAGACAAGTGTCCTAAAGAATGGGCTGGCGGCAATACTTATTTCACAGCCGGAGCATACCGCGTCGCGCATGATGGACTGGAAGATGTCCTCCCCCTCGTGAGCAACGTGTCTGAGGAGCAAGCCGCCAAGATTCAGCTCGCCCCATACACCCAACAAGATTTTCTGAGCGACATCCGTCGTGTTTGCGAGGATAAGTCCGACCCAGCCCTCTCCCAAGCGCTCGTGTCAGAGTCCAATGCGGCCGTCAAGTGGCTCGCTGCTAACGGCATCCGCTTCGCGCTGTCCTTCAATCGACAGGCGTATGAAGTAGCTGGGAAGCTCAAATTTTGGGGTGGTCTATGCCTGAAAACGCTGGATGGCGGCAAAAGCCTGATCGAAGACCACAGGGCTGCGGCTCGCAAGCAGGGAATAGAAGTGTATTTCGCCACGGAACTTATTTCGCTGCAGCATACAGTGGATGGCAGCCTCGTCACAGCCCGCGTTAGGAACGATGGTGCGGAGGCAGACATCACAGCCAGCGCGGTGATACTGGCGGCTGGCGGCTTCGAAGCCGATCCAGAGATGCGCAGACGCTTTCTCGGCCCGGGCTGGGACAAGGCCGCTGTACGAGGCACACCGTACAACACTGGCGACTGCCTTCAGATCGCCCAAGACGCACTCGGCGCGCAACCCGCAGGGGACTGGGCCGGCTGCCATTCCGTCGCCTGGGATGCCACGCACGCCGGCCCGAGCAGAGGCGACCGCTCGGCGTCGAACGAATACACCAAATCCGGCTACCCCCTGGGGCTGATGCTCAACGTCCACGGCCGGCGCTTCGTGGACGAAGGCGAAGACCTGCGCAACTACACGTACGCCAAGTTTGGCCGCGCCATCCTCCAGCAGCCCGACCACGTGGCATTTCAGATCTGGGACGCCCGGACGAGCGGGTGGCTGCGCCCCGAGGAGTACCGCGGCGAGCGCGCGGAGCGGCTCGAGGCCGGCACGCTCGAGCAGCTGGCCGACCTCTGCGCGGCGCGCGGCCTCGCCGACAAGCAGGCCTTCCTCGCCACCGTGCGCGCGTACAACGACGCCGTGCGCGCGCGGACCCCGGGCCCCGCGACCTGGGACCCCGCCGTCAAAGACGGCCTCTGCACCGGGGCGCGCCTCGCGCCGCCCAAGTCCAACTGGGCGCTGCCCGTGGACGCGCCGCCGTTCCTGGCCGTCAAGGTGACGTGCGGCATCACGTTCACGTTTGGCGGCCTGCGCGTAGACCCCGCGACGGCGCAGCTGCTCGGCGGCGCGGGCGGCCGGACGACGCCGATCCCCGGCGTGTACTGCGCGGGCGAGATGCTGGGCGGGCTGTTCCACGGCAACTACCCCGGGGGCAGCGGCCTGACGTCCGGGACGGTCTTTGGCAGGAGGGCGGGCAGGGCGGCAGCAGCCGAGGCGACCAGAAGAAGGACGTGAGTTGTAACCGCACGGGGAACGTGTTGTATGAAGGCGAAACAGAAGATGATTCGTATATGGTCGTTCGTGTATATATTATGGGCCGAGAAAAGATAAACGCCGATACTATGCAATGCTATGGTCTAGGGGGTGGCATACCCCGAATCAGAAGAGCCGCGGCTGTTGTGCTTCTCTTGGCCTATCTTGGCCTTTGCCGCCGCCGACTCCTTTTGCTTCCCGTCCTCTTTGGCCGTGTCATCCTCCGCCTCCTCTCCACTATCGTCCTCTGTCTCATCCTGCCCACCCTGCCCATTGTCATCGTCCTTGTTCTCCTCCTCCTCCTCCGTTTCGGCCTTCTTCGACTTCTCCACCTTGCTCTTGCTGCTCTCCCTCTCCTTCTCCCCCTTCTCCTCCTGTTCTCTCTTCTCCTTCTTCTCCTTTTCCTTCCGCTCCCTCTCCTCCCTCTCCTTCTGCTCCCGCTCCGCCTTGTCCTTCCTGTCCGCGCGCATCTGCACGACCCACCCGTCGACGGCGTCGACGGCGGCCTGCGAGGAGCGCTTGTGGCGCAGGAGCAGGCCCTGGATCTCGGCGGGGCTGAACTCGCCCGCGGGGACGCGGCGGCCAAACTCCTTTGCCAGGACGGCCACCTCGTCGACGAGCGTGGCCTTGGCCTTGGCCCTGGCCTCGCCGAGCTCGCCGTCAAAGGGCGTGTAGATGGCCCGGAAGATGGACTCGCTCATGTCGGCGTCGGCGAGCCGGAAGGGGATGATCATATCCACGCGGCCGGGCCGGATGAGGGCCTTGTCCAGGCTCTCCAGGTGGTTGGTGGTCATGATGAGGACGCGGCCCTCCTGGGCGGCGACGCCGTCGAGGATGTTCAGCAGCGCGGAGAGGGAGAGCTGTCCCTGCGCGGGAGGGCTACCGTCGCCGTCCTCCCTGTCGTCGCCGTCCTTCTTCCTCTCGCGCGTCTTGGAGAGACCGGCCGTGTCGATGTCCTCGAGCAGCACGATGCAGTTGGTCGGGAGCTCGGCGAAGAGCGAGGCCAGGTTCTCCTCGGTGGCGGTCAGCGAGCTCAGGCTGACAATGTAGATCTTCATGCGGAAGTAGCCGGCGAGGGCGACGCTGAGGGAGCTCTTGCCGGTGCCGGGCGGCCCGTGGAGGAGGTAGCCGCGGCGGTAGGGGATGCCGCGGTTGGCGTACCAGCGGCGCGTGGCGGGCTCGAGGTAGTCGGCGGCGTCGGCGACGATGTCGGCCTTGACGCGCTCGGGGAGGATGACGGTGGAGAAGTCGCGGTTGGGGCGGGACATGCAGCGCTGCCAGTAGCTGTCGGTGCCGTAGGAGGAGACGGAGCTGGTGGCGCGGTAGATGACGGTCTTGCGGTCGTCCTTGCGGAGGTAGAGCGCGCGGGCGTCGGCGAGCAGGCGCTTGAGCACGGCCGGGTCGCGGCCGAGGCAGGACACGCAGAGCTCCTCCTGCTCGCTGGGGTTGCGCAGGCTGATCTTGTCCTTGGTCTGGCGGCGGGCGAAGCGCAGCGGCACGCCGCGGTACCAGAACCAGTGGGTGCCGGCCGAGGGCGTGTAGTGGAGGACGTGCTTGCCGCGGTTGGACGACCCCGCGGCGTCCGAGGTGGCGGGGTCGTCCCGGCCGGCGTCGTCAGCGTCGTCGTCGTCGTCGTCGTCGCTGTTGTCGTGCGCGCGGTAGAGGTAGTCGCTGCGGGAGTAGACGGACGTGTTGACGACGAAGTTGCGGGTGCGGTGGCAGAAGGGCTGGCGCGTCATCCACCACATGAGGATGTTGTACGTCTCGTCGTCGGTGTGCACGGTGAAGGAGGACATGAAGCTGGCCTCGACCAGGGCGGCGACGGCGTCGTAGACGTAGCGCCAGGAGAGCGCGGCGACGACGGCGGCGAGCGCAAAGGGCACGTACTGGTGCAGGTCGGCGCCGAGGCTCGCGTGCAGCGTCGAGAGCAGCATCGAGTAGCCCGGGAAGAAGTAGTTGAGGAGGGCGAACTGCGGCGAGGGGATGCCGGCGCCGTCGTGGCCGGGGATGGCGTCCGGCCCGGCGCGCAGGGGATCCATGGTGAAGGGAGGGCCGGGGGTCTTATGCTCCTCCCGCGACGAAAGAAAGGGACCGGGGGCAGACGACGGGCTGTGATGACGGGCGAGTTGCGTTTGGTTGGTTGGTTGCGTTCTTGTGAAGCTGCCTGCTGGGACACAGGGAGCGCCAGATGCCTGGAGAGCTGCGGAGGAGGGAAGGCTTGGCTTTTGAGAGCTTGAAGAGGAAAGGAGAACAAGAAGAAGGGAGAGGAATCAGGAGAAAGAAAGGGTATATGTAGTTTTTCAGATGACGAGTGAAGTAACATGGCGGAGGGGGGGGGGGGG
>LUFD01000033.1:0-16732 GCA_003025255.1 Cordyceps pruinosa
GGGGGGGGGGCAATTGAGGAGCACAGCGCGGGGACAGAAAGCGTGGAAGCGGTATGTACGCCGGCTGGAGGAAGGGGAGAAGAATCCAGCGATGGTACCAGGAAGAAGGAGAGGATGGAAAAGAGGAAAAAAGTGCACGAGAAAGGAAAAGGTGGGCGGCGACAGGCCGACGGCCGATGTCGTGCTCGGCCGCGTCCATGACAAACGGTTTCCAGCCTTTGGCCAATTTACGTTTGTCACAGACCCCGCAGTAGATTTATTATAGGTACATCTGGGAAGCGCCCTCCAGCTTTTCCACTGTCTTCCCCGCGGCTACCATGGGAAGCAAGACGAAAGACGCAAGACAAAGACCAAATACGCCATTGTTTTCAGTCGTCTACCCGGCCTATGCCGCGTTGCTTCCCACGGCGCCAGAACCCAGCGGCCATCCAGGCAGCAGTACGGCGCCAAGCGCGATCCTTATCCCAAGGGACAAGCCACAGAGCTCTGCTTATCGTGCGTGCGTCCGCCATCTCAAGCCGAAAATGCGTCGCCTAGCCTGCTCGGTGCTCACCACCAGCGTTTCCAGTTGCAACCGTCGGCAACGGCCCGCGCGAGCTCGGCCCTTGCCGTTGATAACGCCCAGGACCGATCTACAGGCTGAGCCAGTCTTCGCAGTATCACCACCACTCCAAAAACTAGATCAAAACGATAGGTGTCACTTTGATGCGAATGTGTCGGGCAAACAGAGAAACGATCCTCTATCGCTATATTAACCTATGTTACTGTTGTGCAGGGGTTTTCTCCGCCCTAAGCTCCGAAATGCGACCGACCACCGCATGAACAATGAGAGACTGCCTCTTTCGAGTCATTGTTTCTCGGAGCTGTTATTCTCTGTTCTAAACTACCTTCCTCTAGAGTTTGCGGCGGAATACCCAGCCTGTTCCTACGCTCCCTGCGTCTCTTGGTCCTCTTCGTTGCTGCCGAAAGTACCTGAGTTCATCTGCTTTACGTTTGCTGTTCTCAAACTACGACACACCCAGTTCTTCGAGATTCGACGATCGGCCTCCTTGTACAAAGCTAGCAGCTGCACCCACACGTCTTGCATCCGCCACCTCCACAGCTATCGTTATGGCCGCACTCGTTGTCATATTTGCAGCTCTTCCAGGCATCCAGTGGGCCACCAACCGTCGTCCAGCACTACCTTTAGTTGTGGAAACACATTTTGGCTGATGGATCACTTCAACATTAGTACTAGCCGGACTTGGAGCAACCCTTGTCCCACCATCTTCCTTTTCGATGATTGAATACTACAACGTTGTATGCCCTGTCAGTGTGGGGATCGGCAGCTCCAGGCGGCCCCTAGAGAATGCCAAGGTCCCCGCTGGTTTCCTTGGCCTTGGCGTAGTAGATGTTTAGCTGCCAGGGTAGCTGCTTGGAGGGGGTGACAATTGAGAACTTCATTTTGGAAGACGGAAAACATCTGCAGTTTGAAGTTCTGGTGTGGATTGTGTTGTCAGGCAGAAATGTGTGAAAGTAGTTGAACAATCCAAAGGACTGACAAGGGACATGGTGTAGCTTTTTGTGGCCGCATCATAAATGGCAAGGATGCAATCTGTTCTTCGGCTGCCCTTCAATGCAAAGTTTTCTATTCTCAGTCTTCTTGTAGCTGCTCGTTACGCACCGTTGTGTTATTGGACCTCAGTTATACTTTCGCCATGCCAAAAATGCTCGTAGGGCATGCTGCTACTCGTTTATCCTGTTGCCCTTTCTGGAGGAGTAATGCGCGGAAATGATTTATTGTGACAGTACTAATTAAGTAGCCTGAGACATGAAAGATTAGCTCTCAGCCTCGCAGGCTTCTTAGAGAAATTCCACCCCCCAAAAAAAGAAATGCTGCGTGGGACAGATGCACGAGAAGCACTGACCTCTTTGGATGCTTTCTGGTTGCTACTGCAAGGGGATGCTATGTGGTGATGCCTATACGATGATGCCTGGCCATGAGCAGTTCAACTTTTGTCAACGCGGTTCTGGTATTCTGGTACCGTGGCAGCGACACCACAAGGGGGCCATCAAAAGATAGCATGACCTCTGCTGCAAAAGTTACCTCCCACTGGTACCCCTATTTTGATCTACGTATAAACTGACGTCCCAGCAGGCATTCGAAAAAATTGAAATGTAAAGAACCACCCTTAGGAGCCAATGTAGTTGCTCTTCTAGCTGTGCCTACTGCTATTCCTTGTCGTAAAGCTCAATCAAATACCCCCAAAACGGGAAAGGAAAACAGTCCTAGCCAGCTACGGGCGGAAGCAAGTCACAGCACCTTTTCCTTTGAAAAAGATCGTCTCCTATACTACCACATTAGGGGCTATCGCGGGCTTCGCTCGTCAGCGTGGGGCAAAGGAGTGCTCGAGACTGATAAGCCAACCGGATAACTACCTATATACCCACACACACCAACAATGATTTACTATACTCTGTAAGGCTCCAGCTATTAACAAACATTGTGTGGGGGTCTGCGCCGGGTTGTGGAGAGATTTGAAACTGAAAATGCCAATGAAGAGAACATTGTTGTTAGCCTGGCCCTGCGGCACTGCACCGGTTGTAGGTACCTGTCAGTGGCCAGTTGTAGTTATTTATAGGGCTGACTCCGCTGTTAAAAATGCGGCCAGATACTGATTAGGTTTGACAAGCAGATCCCGCCTCGAAGTCTTGACGAAAACCTCCAAACTTCGAGGCTATGCTTGAGCTTATCTCCAATTGATCTCTTGTAGTACTGTATCCACCAAGGAAACGGTACTTGTGTCTGTGGACAGTCGCGGGCACTTTTTGGCTGTAAAATTCGCGGCGAAACGTAACTAGATTGAGAGGTTGAGCGGAAGGGATACCTAGACGGTGTTGCTAGGCAGGCTGCATATCCGTATCTGCTCATAATTACATGGTGAGCAATGCGGCTGAGGCACCCACTCCATACCGAAGCAAGCGAATGCAGCTGTCCGCCTTTGTCTTATTGTCATAATAGCAGGGCATCCCCCGAGGGCGGAGGGATGCTTGCCCGCCACCTTGCTGCCACCTGCCGACTTTGAGATTTCTTCGTTAATATTTTCGCTCTCTTCCTATGCTAAACCTGCTAGACCACTTATTGCAAACGATGAAATGCAAAAATCGACCGCGAATTCGGTTTCAAATGGCGTTCGAAGCATGCATGGTTGTTGGACTTGCCGCCTAAGACGCAAAAAATGTGACGAAGGGCGCCCTCGCTGCCAGAATTGTAATCCTTCAACTTGCTACACGAGTCCACACCATTCTCGAGGCACTCGAAAAAATCATTCAAGGCACCGAAGAGCAACACAAGACAGGCTCCCTCAGCAACAGTAACAATCTACAAAGGAGCTCAGGAGTATCTCAAGAAGATGCAGTGAGCCTCATGTTTGCCCGAACGGCCGTCATTTGCCTTCACACGATAATTTCAGGCCCGAATCCTCACCTGGAAGAAATTCGCGTTGAAACCGCCCAGCTTCTGATCTTACTACACGAGCTGGCAAGAAAACATGCGCTCGGGTATGCTCTTTGGCCAATTTGTGTCTTGTCGTGTCTCTCGTTAGAAAGCAGGAAAGCTTTGGCTGGTGTTGTTTCAGGCGGCGAATTTGGGCCTAGCTACAATACGAAGCCTAGTGCACGCATCCTTGCGGCCATTGACCGAGGCCGGGAATGCTGTCGAATCAGAGAATCGGGACGCAATGGAGTGGATTGGACATGCAAGGAACTTGCCGCACCAGCGAGCTCGTTAGGGTGAGCGGCAAGTGGAAGAAGTAGCACGAACGAAACGGTGTGTTCGTCCTCTGCTTGTAGCACTTGAAGTCGACTACTTTTTCGAATAATATTTCTTCCTCAATAGGGAAAAGTACCGTCAGGTATGCAAGCGATCTACCATTGATGAGTTCTAGTGTCATAACCTGAGATAATCCAGGCGTGTGCCATGTTGTGATATAACGGGGTATTGCGCTGCCGGAAGGTGGGCAGCGTCCAAATTTTCAGCGTGCAGCTCAAGATGTCAACCTCGTCGCCCGATCTTTCCAACCCAAAAGTCGGCGTCTTACTGAGCCTGCACCTGCACCCAAAACCTGTGTGAGGGGAAAGGAACAGCGCTATCGTCTTGTGTTTTATTACAACAGATATACTATCAATTAAAGGAAAACTTGAGAATACTGAAACAGTACCATGATTCTTGATCAACATCCTGCCACGCATTGTCGTCTCGTGTCCCATTCGGCCGTCAATCCGGCGGTCAAAGGGCCTCGTGAGGTCAATAGACATCGTCGGACGGTGGCAATGGCTTCGGAAGCTTTCTTATAAAACAATTTTTACGTAGTGATAGGAGACAAAAAAGGCGACGTTTGACATAAATTACCATGTGGCCGCTATCGGTGCTTCTGGGTTCTTTGTTCCTTTGTCCAGCACGGCGTGTCGCGCAATCGCAGGCGGCAACGGGCTTACGTCTACACCACGGCAGACAAGGCTCCCAGCCCTGTTTTCCCCCTTCCCAAGCACAATCAGACTCGGGTGCTATCAGAACACCCGTCTACGAAGCTCGCTCGTCTACGAAACTCGTTACGCAAACTGTTCATCTTGCAAAACACACCGTCGTCTCCAGAGTGACATTCACTGTCATGTCGTGTTCAGCCGGAAGCGATCACGGCATCGGGCCAAGGATCGAGCCCCTGTGTCGGTCTTTCGACTTTACTCTACTTTTTGAGGACGTTGTCTTTGCCTCCGTGCCTTCAACAATCTTCATTGCGCTTTCCGTGGGACAAGTACTACTTGCGTGGCGGAAGAAGGGCTCAGCCCTTCGCCGATTTAATACTCTAATTGGAGCTAAACTCGTTGGTTTCCTCCCTGGGTCTCAGTGTTAATTACAGACATACAGCTTTGGAGGGCACGTACTTACCTGTCATGAGTGAATAGTGCACGCTGGCCGCAGTATTAGCAATCCAAATTGTTTTTCTAGGCCTTCGCCTATCGAACGAAAGCCTGGTCACTGGTAGTTCCCTGGCTGGGGACATTCTCTCAATCACTGCGACTGCGTTGGCAATGGTTTTGTCTTTCCTGACCCATCGGCGAGCGGCCCGACCTTCCACACTTCTTGCGCTCCATCTATCTTTTGTTATCATTCTCGGCGTCGCTAGGGCTCGTACCATCTGGCTGATCTCTGGCCCATGCGCGGTGTCGTTCATGATAACATGTTCTCTCCCGCTGATGGCGTTCGCGCTCTTCCTCGAGTCACTCCGCAACTTGCCTCATACATCAAAAGCAACCGGACAGCAGATGTCCATTGAACTTTACAGTGGATTTTGGTCTCGGGTTACATTTTCCTGGCTTGCAACGACATTCCGACTGGGTTCCGCTCAAGTGATAACCGCTGCCGATCTTCCCAAGCTTGACCCCAGGTTGGAGAGCTGTGTGCTACATGAGCACTTATGGTCCACCTGGGTCCGTTGTACGTTTCGGGATTGAATTGCAAAGTTTGCTTGAATTACTTGTCTAACTATGCGATAGATGATCGAAAGCGTAGCTACTCGTTGGTCAAAGCTTGCTTTCGAGCTTTCTTGCCGTCTTTCATATCGACTATCATCCCTCGCATCATCGTCACGGCATTTACTTTCACCCAGCCATTTCTAATTAGTGCGACGTTAATATATATTGGCGACGAACAACCAACCACAACAAACGGTAAAGGGCTCATTGGCGCATGGACTCTCGTGTATTTGGGTATCGCTGCATGTGACTTGACCTTTCCGCTTCTAGCAATTCCTTTCTTTTTAGTGGCTTATGCTAATGAAGGGATTGCAGGTGTCTAACTCTCTCTACAACTACCAAAATCTTCGATTCTCTATGCGCATCCGTGGCGGCTTAATCTCGCTCATATCGCAACATACTCTGGCCGCTCGACCCGTGGATATGGGCAAGATCACGGCTGTTTCTATGATTAATACGGACATAACTCGTATTGTCAACGGCGTGCGCGTGTTCAATGAAATTTGGGGCTCACTTTTGGATGTGGGTATTGGGTGCTGGCTTCTGGAAGGAGAACTCTCGGTAGCCTTCCTGGCACCAGTACTTTTGATTTCAGGCAAGTGAATGTATCCATTGGAGGTCTAGTGGGACTTGGAAGTGTTATTAACATTTTTATTGTAACATAGTGTTCATCGTGGCGACGTCGAAAGTGGCCGCGGCAGCTAGCCCTTCCCAAAAGCGCTGGATTGAGAAAGTCCAGGAACGACTTCGGGTCACGTCTACGGTGCTTGGCGACATGAAAAGTGTCAAACTACTCGGCCTTTCAAATGTCATGTCCGGTATTATTCGGGCAATGAGACTTGACGAAATTCGAACATCGCGAGAATTTCGGAAAATTATTGTTGCCACAATTCTCTTCTGTGTGTTGCGTCACGCGATCGATACTGAAATGAATAGTTGCACTGACCGTTTTCGCTTAGCAATAACTCCTATCAATCTCGCACCGGTCGTTACATTTGCAGTGTATGTGATAATTTCTGTTTACTGGAAGGACGGAACGCTTGTCACAGCACAGGCATTTACAGCGATTGCTCTCATTTCGCTGCTCACAACTCCCGTCATTGTCTTTATTCAGACGCTTCCCAACGTGCTTCAGATGAAAGGTAGCTTCGATCGAATTCAGGAGTATTGTGGTTATGCAGCCATGAATACGGGCTTGGCCGCTCCCGCCGCGACCGAATCCAATTCCAAGGCAGGACCTAATGGCAATGGCACTACGGAAATGACAGTGCTTCAACACACAGAACCCGATCGCTGCGAAATTACGAATGGCAACTCTGACAAAATTCATGCTTTAAAGGGGAAGCGCTTCGCATGGAGGCATGACGTTCAGCCTTTCTTGAAGATCGCCGGCGTTGTTATCCAATCAAGTGGCCTCAACGTAGTATCTGGACCAACTGCAGGCGGCAAAACAGCTTTGTTGCAAAGTCTACTGGGCGAAATGGTCGAATCTCCCGCATCATCAAGTCAGCGATTGTCAAGCTCCATGGCATACTGCGCCCAGAATCCATGGCTTGAGAACTGCACTATTCGTCAGTGCATTTTGGGAATCCTGGAATATGACCAGGAGTTTTACGAAAGAGTGCTATGGGCATGCGCCCTTACAGTTGATATAAGGCAGCTTGAGAAGAAGGACGAAACCATGGTCGGCAGTCGAGGGTTGAATCTCAGTGGAGGCCAGAAGCATCGCATCGTGAGTACATCAATTATTTGGTTGACTGCAAGCCTATTCTCAGATTATACTAATAGGGGTATTATATATCAGGCTTTGGCTCGTGCTGCGTACTCGAGAGCGAAAGTACTCGTGCTTGATGACATTTTCAGTAGCCTGGACGCGGATACATCAGGCAAGGTTTTCTCCAGGCTCCTTGGAACAGGTGGCCTCTTGCGTCAAAATGGCATGACTGTCATTTTGGCAACTACTTCTCGTTAGTTCTCAGCCGTCTTCCTGGACCCTGCACAGGGTAATGTAACTAATGATGCAGCGGCCCTCATCGCCCACGCCGACAACGTCATTGTGGTTGAAAGCGGTAGGATATCTGAGATGGGAGCTGTCGTTGACCTCCTCAAGAAAGGTGGATATATCAGCGGGCTTGGATTACCACCAACGGAGCACAATGAAGGTGCGATGACGGTGGAAAAGTACATCCAATCCTCCCGGAGCAACTCATTTTTCCCGCCGTCAGGTGATATACTCGATGCCAATCAACGAGGCCCGAACGAAATAAAAAAACGCGAAGATGCACAACGAAAGCATGGAGATGCTTCCGTTTATACGTTTTACCTTTCAGGTGCGGGATATTTCCTGGTTGGTGTGCATGTGTTCACGATGATAATGTGGATGTTTGGCACCGAGTTTTCTAGTGAGTACTTGTCCTCAGGCGTTTGCTTTTACGTCGAACGAATACTGAAGCCTTGATTTCACAGCGATTTGGATCAAATGGTGGTCTGAAGCCAACGAGAAGCACCCAAACGAAAACGTGGGAATGTACATGGGCGTTTACGCCGCGTTGGGTGTTACTTCCACCTTGGGGGCATGTTTGGCTGCCTGGTAGGTTATCTTGAAGTTTTGTGCAGAATAGAAACTAACGATTTAATCCACTGCATCTAGGAGTGCCATCATATCCATCATATCAAAATCGTCGGTAAAGCTGCACTCAGATTTGCTTCAATCCGTACTTGGGTCTGTATCCACCACTCCCACATCAACGGAGGGGCCTCTTGACTAACACGATCGGTCCGTCTCTCAGTGCGCCTTTGCATGTTTTTTCCACCACTGACAGTGGTGAGATTTTGAACCGGTGGGTAGTCTTTCTGTAACTAGAGCCTTGTCGCTAAGCCTGCTTTCAGATTCGGCCAAGATATGGAGCTTATTGACATGGAGCTGCCGACTACCATGGTCAACTACTCGTCCAGTGAGTCTCACAAAGATTTCTCAATGTACAAGTCTGACAACGATAGCTGCTTTCTCCTGTTTTATGAAGGTCGTAATTATCGCGGTCTTCTCCAAGTATCTCGGTATTGCTATCCCACTGATGGGAATTTTGCTCTTCTTTCTCCAACGATTCTATCTTCGGACTTCACGCCAGATTCGGCTTCTCAGCATCGAGGCAAATGCCCCCATGTACAGCACCCTGACAGCGGCCACTGAGGGTCTTGTCACCATTCGAGCCTTTGGCTGGCAGCGCCACTATCAAGCACGATGTCAGCGCCTCATCGATGCGTCGCAGCAGCCTGTGTATATCATGAGCTGTGTACAATATGCACTTGGTTTTGTCTTGGAAATGTTAACCGCCGCCCTGGCCGTGTCTCTTGTTGCGATTACCATTACGCTTTCACATAAATTCAATGCTGGGAGCGTCGGTGTTGCCCTAGTCATGGTGGTGGGATTTAGCGAAATACTTACTCGGCTGATCAAATCGTGGACAAAACTGGAGACAAGCGTCGGGGCTGTGGCAAGAGTACGAAAGTTTACGATGGAGACAATATGCGAGGAAAAGCGTGCGGAAACAGCGGCTCTGCCTTTGGAGTGGCCACCCTGCGGTCATCTTGAGATTCGGAACCTGACTGCCTCCTACAGGTAAGCAATGATGCAACGTCTTTTTTCATTTGCTAATCAATCGCTTCGTAGCCCAAGCTCGGATCCAGTACTTCGAAATATTTCCCTTGCTATTGAACCGGGGCAGCACATTGCCATCTGCGGGCGCACCGGCAGCGGAAAGAGCTCTTTCATCCTGAGCATCATGCAGATGATTGAAGTTGACGCTAACAGCACGATCTGGATTGACGGCGTAGACATTTCCAGCCTCTCTCGATCTGAATTCAGATCGAGAATGAATGTTGTTCCACAGGAACCTTTTTTCTTCGCTGGCTCGGTGCGATTGAATCTGGATCCATTCTTGACTGCCTCCAGCGAGGCCATCACAAATGCTCTTGAGCGAGTGCAGTTGCTACAGGAGGTGCAGCAGAAGGGAGGGCTTGATGCTGAAATGGATGCCAAGACATGGTCGGCCGGGCAAAGACAGCTTCTATGCTTCGCACGGGCCATGGTTCGGCAATGCAGGCTGCTTATATTGGATGAGGCAACAAGCAAGTAAGTGCACGTGGACCTCTGCCAGATCAGCACGAGCATCTACTAATCCGTGTAGTGCTGATGTTAGTACGGACGCCATTATTCACGACATTCTGAAATCCGAATTCGTGGGATCCACGGTACTTTCCATCATACACCGACTTGACCATGTAGAATCGTTTGATAAAGTTGCTGTTTTTGCAAATGGCGAGGTTGTGGAGTATGATGAGCCAGCCCACTTGCTTCAGCAACAAGGCCACTTCGCGGAACTGTATAACGCTGGCAAGGGTGGAGTTTCCAGCTAGAAAACCCCATGATTTAATATTGAAAAGCGTTATGGCTCGGATGCGATACTACAAATCATTTGATAAGAGCCCACTTAACAGAATGGCACTGTCACACTCTGCATTGTGCGGAAGTTGGCCGGTTGTGTGGCCGCCATCGTTCTTGAGCAGTCTTGGGAAACTACAAACACAAACTTTCATAAAAAGACTTCTATTCATTATTTCGCGAGCTCTATTTCCACCAAAGAATCAAACCTAAAAGTAGTCTTCGCTTTGCGTCAAGAATAGTCCACGCCACAGTCTGGATATTTGACTCTGATTCGGGTATTCATAATATCGAAGGCTATACCTCGGTCTGCTAACAGCATATGTTCGCAGTGCTGGGTATGCTCGTAGGCGCCAATGTAAGAATCAATCGCGCCCGTCCCCAGCTCCCCCATAATTGCCCGGTGCATTTTCCTCCACATCGCTGTGCAGTGGCGCAGGTGGTACTCCCAGTTTACATAAAGTCCAGTATATTCGCCCGTCATAACCTGCTCGTGGGTGATTGGCTGTGTGCGTGTGGCGTCGAGGAACCACTCCAGATTCACGTCAAAATCAGCAGACAGTTGGGCGTCGTAGCATTCGCTGGGAAGCCAACAAAATGACACCACATCAAAATGACAACCTCGAGCTTTTGCTTCGGTTGAACTATTGCCACATGGGCGAATCATCGTTTTGTGTAAGGAAGCTGGCGGCGTTTCATTGCCTTGCTCAATGAGGTGCGGCACAGTGCCGAGAACAGCGCCGACCATAAGAGCGATGAGCACAATGATGATGAGGTGGATTGTATCAAGGCGCAAGGACTTCCTCGCCGTGTGGTCACCGTCTTTGGCTGGGATACTTGGTGGCAACTCTTCGTTCCAATCACCGTCTGCAATGGCGGTATACCTGCTTTGTCCTTTGCGGCCTTTGCGGCCACAACGGAAAACCCCCATAGCGTGTTTGGGTCTCGAGAAAGACGAATTGATAGGTGCCGACTTCAATACGTTCGGTTGATGGGAAATTGAAGATCCAAAACCTCGCCCATTCTGTAACACCAATGTACCATGAGCCGCGTGTGACGTATCCTGGCACCAGGGCGGCACGCCGCTTGGAACCAGTCCAGCGGCACGCTGGAACCCAGACATGGCGACTTGGTGGCGGGTACTTTTCAAACACAGCTGCGAAGCTAATGAGAGTGCGATTCATCATGGAAGGGTGGAAATGGAAGGACCTTGAAAACTCGCCGAGGTTAGTAATTCGCAAATGTAATAATGGACTTCTGCTATGGCATCTGCCTTACACTTTTCAGGCGAGATGGCTTGGTTTTTGTTCGATCCACGACTCATATCTCATAGGAATGCTCCGACTATGAATAGAGTCACAGAGTTCCTAGTGTATTGATTCTAGTCCTGCCAAAGTCTAACCATTTTCTGTTGCGAATGCCCAAAGTGCATCCCAGTTCTTGCATACATGAGGGTAAACGAGTCCATCAACAACATCTATACCGGTGTTGCCATGAACGAACTCCAGTGATGTGTCTCCAGAGCACTGTATTCCCTGTCTGAGATAATCGAAACAGTGTGCAACGTGCCACAACCCATGAATCGCCTGTTCGTATGTCGGGGTTGTGACATTGTCTGGCCAAGTTCTCAGCATCGCAGCTCTATCTACCCGATCGTAAAAAAGGTTGTCACGCCGTGATTTAATGGGCCAACACCCGAGT
This sequence comes from Cordyceps pruinosa, assembly GCA_003025255.1. Classification (NCBI taxonomy): domain Eukaryota; kingdom Fungi; phylum Ascomycota; class Sordariomycetes; order Hypocreales; family Cordycipitaceae; genus Cordyceps; species Cordyceps pruinosa. Next base: position 11,657 of record LUFD01000033.1, read on the forward strand.
CTGCTGGGCCATGTATCTCGGTACAGCGAAATACTTTCCAACTTTGGCGTGGTTCTTCATTTACGTCTTCCGTTGTATTTTATGTTGTTCAATATATCAGGATTTCGAAATGATTGGGGCATCGACAAAATCCTTCGGCGCAATAAGCGACCTAGAAGTCGGCACCGCAGATGATGCACATCTCCTGGACAAGCACATGGTGCCACTGGAGCAAAGCTTGCTAAATGAGGCGTCCACGGCTTCTACTTGGATGAAGTGGACGAAATTAATAACGGTTTGCACTATGTGCGCGTCATACATATTTTTGCTCGGCAGCTTTATAGCGCAGCGCGGCCATGGACTGTGTCTATTCGGAAATGAGAGTGAGTGCGACCCGTGCCGAATTCTCGTACTCTGTGCAAAACAACCGCCAATACTGATCCCAACAGATATTTTCGATAGCCCACCTGTGAAATACCAGCACATCCGATTTCAGCGAGCTGGCTTCCACGACGATAGACACAGCGCCACCACATTGTACGAAGGTGCTCCGAATTCTCGAAACAACGCGGCATGGAATCGCCTATTAAGTGGTAAGTCAAATGCACCCTAAAGAACAAAGTTAGTAGCGCAGGAGCTAGTATTCTTCAGTCCGAACGCTCCATGGTGGCTAATTGAGTTTTTTAGTTGGCGTCGTTGCTATAACTGCAGACGAGAACGCAAGACTCGCCAACGGAACCGCCTCTCTCAAGAAAGGATCTTCTGAGTACATGGTAGAGCTGGAACTTTTTCATCAAATACATTGTTTGGTTAGTCTGCCCGTTGAATCTGATCGTTTTGGGCGCTCAATGCGGGTAGAAATGGATTCGTGATCAGTTTTGGCAGCTCGATGCAGCCTCAACCGGCACTGGCGTAGTAGAGGATACTCTGCAACGGCGAAATCACACTGGTACGGATATTCCACTCAAAACTACTAGACCGGATACAACTGACAGCTTTTTTATCTAGATCACTGCGTTGATTACCTTCTCCAGGTCATCATGTGCCACGGCGACATAACCCCGATCACATTCGAATGGATACCAGAGAAACACGGTCTCATTGCTCATCACAGTACTGAGCATCAATGTCGAGACTTTGAGAGAATATACACATGGGCAGAGAAAAGGAAAGCCAAGGGCGTGGATGCTGGTGGGAAACACGTCAATGTCGAGTTTCAGCACCTGGAGAAGTTTGATTAGGCTCTGTAGTGCGCTTGTGGTTGCAATCTTGAACTACGTCTACCTGCACCGGTATTTTACATTCCGTATCAATTAGCAACCGAAAACGAGCCAATATGAGCTATTGGTTGCAGGAACTGATGCCACAGCACCGAAAATTCGCTGGGATATGCTAGTCGTAGAGGGCCTTCTTGAACGGTGGACGGAGGCCGCTTGAGCGAGAGGCACAATTGTACTTGAGGTCTGCACCGCAATCACACCCTGGATTAGAACAAGTATAATAGTAGATATTTAAGAAACAGGCCGGGAGCTTCTCATCCTCTCCCCTCGTTCAATGTTTGATGCCGTCTACACCACACAATTTGCCTGCTGGCTAGAGACTGTAGGGCAGTGCGGCGGTGGGCAGACGGAGGCGTCTCGCCGCCTTTCAGCGTGCCGCTGAAAATGGAGAGCCCAGCGGCATGCTCCCGGTTGATGTCTTATTAACAACGCTCTACTTGTAGCTTGCTCAACGATGTCCGATATATATATAGAGCCCGACACCAGCGCATGGTTGACTGCTGCCGACCCAACTCTCTTCTGCCGACATTCATTGTCCCCGAAATCAACACTATCATTCAAATAAACACTTGAGTCTCATTTCAGAATTCTACCATGAAGTTCGTCAACCTCCTTGCGCTCTTTGCTGGCTCTGCTGTCACAGCTCCCACTCCCACTCCCACTCTTCCAACCGCGGACCTTGCCCGATCAATCAACGGCATTCATCATCATGCCGCTCCGGCCATCTCTGTCTCGCCAAGCGACATCAAGAAGAGATGTAGCTACAATTGGATCAAGCGTGATGGAGAGCCTGTCTATGAAAACGCCTGTTCAGACGAGTATAAATAAGGTGACTTTATCGGACCTGGGATGCCTGTCTTCGGTAGATGTTGGGGGATACTGCATTTATGTATGAAGGATAGGAGAACACCAGGAAAAGATGTCATCGTTGGGCTTTGTATCTAGTTTAGATCTGTTAGATCTACAACTCCAATGTGAATGTGCATTATGAGGGTGTCTTTAGAACGGAATTCTACGTCACATTGAATCGTCCTTACTCTCCCCACATTACGCCTTTGTAGTGTCAACCATGGCCACAAATCCCGGCCGAACCCGACATCCTAGTCTCCAGTCTCGGAGCCTAGCACAATGTACGGTACTCCGTATGGCCCTTCCATTCTATACCATGAAGTAATTCGGCTTGGGTAATTTGACTTATGTGGCTGGTAGAGCGGCTGCTTGACTATGAGCTCTGGGCTGTGGGCGGCACGCCCGCCCACTGACAGTTTCAGCGGCACGCGTTTCCCAAGCAGGACCATGTGGCTAGTAAAGGTGAAAGTATGGTTCAACAAGGTGTTCCCCGCTACGTATAAAAAACTGGAGATTTGCGAAAGCAGTTCAATATCAACATGCATTGTTTCGGAGGCGAGCATTATGACTGAGAAACCGACGCAAGAAAGCGCTCGTCTAATCGACAATCACAACGATTCGTACCGCAAACAGGCTCCTGATAAACAGAAGCGTCGTCTCTGGCAATGTCTAGGTGTCTTACAAATGGTTAATTTCATCTTCGGTGGAGTTATATATGCAATGTTGCAGAGCCCTACCAACCTGAATGATTGTTAGCTTCCAACAGCATAACCCACGTCGAACCTGGCTAACTACTAGGTACCTCCCTAACAAGACGAGTCTCTCAAGATTTACAATACCACAACCCGATTCGACAAGACTACCACGTTTTCAAACGATTCATGGGAAGACATTAAGCTACGCATGTTTCACAGTATCAGAATATCACATGCGCCTGCTAACGAGATGCAGATTTTGGGATTGTTTCGTTGCGAGAAGACTGGGCCGCAAAACACGACCTTTCGCCCTCATCACAAACACCAAACGTGCCTGGTGAAATGGTTTACCAACTAGAAGGCTTCCACGCTTTGCACTGTTTGGTAATTCATCCCACTCAACACTTGATCTGACTCAATACTAACCCCTCTAGTACTTGTTGCGGCACAACTTTCTCACTACGGGCCGCCCTAGGAATAAGTCGCACAATCACCTACTGCACTGTTTGGACCACTTGCGCCACAATATAATGTGCCATATCGATATCCAAGCCGGTCCAACTGACTCATATACTGATTACGGCAGCAAAACGCATTCATATAGAGATTACAACGCGGTTCTTCGCTGGGTCAATGCAAACAAGTGGGATGGTTTTCTCGCATGGACTGCTGAGCATTTGAGCCATGGTACATAGTGAAAATGTCGGTCCGCTCTTGTGTGAGTGAGATATAGCTATAGTACTCCTGCAAATATACCGATCCTGTCACGGACTTCAAAGGCTTATAGTGGACTCTAGGGATATTCAGCCTTGCCGGCTGCCATTGCTCGATCTTTTTGAGGTCGCTATGGCGTAACGGTCTACCTAGAAGCCGTCGTCACACATCCACGCCGGCTTATGACTCCGGCTTGCGCATGCGAAGCCCACAAAAACTACCATCAATCTGCTCAAGTTCATGAGTCTTAGATACACCACAGCTATCTTATAGTCGAAGAATCGAAAAATGTCATTCGCATCGTCGTACCGGGACCCTGGACTAGATCCAACCCCCTTTGTCGTTGCCTCAGCTGGCCGCAACCTCGCTTACAGCACACGCCCCTTCCTCTGATCAACCCCCCGATGCCACGGCCCACGATGCTCAAGAACAGGTCAGTTGTGGCGCCCCCGATTCTAATAAAGCCTCATTGAAGCGCTAAAGTTTTCTGATCGGTTGCAATAAGTCATAGACAGATCGCTAGCTCTATTTCGTTTTGAACGACTGAGGCCTAGTCCATGACTTGATCAAGGCCATTCCTGACCATGTACCGTATATATATTACATCGCCTCCCTGTTGCGACCCATAATCCTCAGGAAAACCTGCCCAAGGCAGAAGTACAGTCAGCAAAATGCGTTTCATACTTCAGATGCCTCCCGTTTTGGCCAGTGACATCTAACTATTGTCTGCTTTGGCCCTTGATAAGGAAGTCAGCGATGCCATAAAAGCAAGTTCGCCATTTCTATCGCTTACACCTCCCTCTAACCCCTGCACATAGATTCGTCCTGAACCCTTCGGGTGGCTGCAGGATCCAGCTCAATACCCTGGGACGGGCCTGTCAATGCCGCGGGTGAGGTTCTCGACCAAGTGAAGATCACCGCGCTGCAGGAGGCTAGCATTCGCTACCTGGTTTGGCTTGCGTATGAGGAGGCAAAAAGTTCTGGAATCAGTCATGTTCATCGAAGCGCTCTTGAGGAACGAGGATGCAAGAGTTTGGTCATTTCTTGCCTCTATCATTACGAGTGCCATTCACATACCTGTGATGCGTGCCTTTATGTTCGCCCTGTCGGAGTGTGCTACCGAAACAGCTAGGAAAAAGGCTATTCAAGTGCTATATTACGGTCCAAATTCCTTAGTTCTATTTCTCTGTTAAATATGCCATCTTTCGCAATTGACTCAGCTCACTTCTATATACGAGGTGACCTCATTTCGTATGGTGTCCAAATAAAAACAATGAACAGGAGCGAGCAATGTGACATGCATCTATTTGGTGAGCGATATTGTACATCGCTATTTCCAGCTCCTAATATTACCATTTGGCGAGCCTGCAAGAAAAGAGCCTAGCAGTGCTATGCCGCTGGGGAGAGCAAGCCAGGCTATTCATCGCCGACCATTGTGTTGAAAGGTAAATATGGCGCAGGATTCGAGTAAGTTCAAGTCTCGGGTACGTCTGCTTAGCATAAACCGCAGCGGACAGAATTTCCTGTAATACTTTCAGAGTGGCTGGATTGCCCCCCCT
>LUFD01000034.1:0-11759 GCA_003025255.1 Cordyceps pruinosa
GGGGGGGGGGGGGAGAAGAAGCTGGAGCTGGGGCAGTGTGAATGGGAGCGTGTGCGGCTGGGCTGTGACGGCGAGAAGAAGTTGGATTAAAATTTAAAAAAAATCTTCACTTGATGCCAATTTTTTGTTTCTTTTTGATGATTCTTCCTTGCTTTTATTTCCCAGTACCTAAGCAAGGAGGCATTGGGTAGCTCTATCGATACCCCGCTGCAGACTACCCAGCTGCTTCAGGCGTCCAGATCGCAGCAGCTACCTTGTGTGCGTAGTAGAAACCCCAGGTATTTAAGATTCTTCGAATTGACTTTATAGAATACTTATAGACTCCGTCAACGGACCAAAAAGGATGGGCATCATGTACGAAGCACTAGCACTACCTGGGCGGTGCGTGAAAGCAGTCCTTCTCCCAGGAGCGTTTGAGCCGCTGATCAAGGGAAGTATTGCGCTGTTGAAATTGAATGAAATTCTTCGTCGATGAACCTATCCAAGTCCGATCAGTACGCAGCTACATGCACATGCATACGCACCCTCACTGCGCCGTGGCCATGGGCAAGAGGGCCGCCTCTGCTTTCCAACCAGGTCCTTCTTTTCTCAGCACAGTGTCTCGGCAATAAACTACGTGGCAGCATGAGAAGTTTTCTCGGGTGCAATCAAGACAAGACAGGGCACGGCAGATACGTGGCTTGCAGTGAGTCGAGACGGCTTCGCTAGAGGTCTCACTCTAACAAGCGAGACAGGCACTGCAACTGCACGGTATAGCTTCTACTAAGGCTACTAAGGTGGTTAGTACTGAGGTATATGAGCCCCTGATCGACGTCAAACCTCCTATTCAGCTCGTCTGATCCGGTCAATCCGCTTGGCGCCGGGGGGGATCTTATTCCATCGCGGTGCCGGCGCTGTACGCGGCTGTACACTGTAAATACCTGGTGCAAAGTGCCTGCAGATAGCTGCATGTCTGTCACGCTTCACGTACCCTGCGGAAAAGTACGGATTGCGGGAGAGACGAATAACCTCTTCTTTTTTCCTTTTTCCTCGCTCCGTTTTTCCTTTCTTTCCTTTTTTCACTAGAACAACGGGTGTCAGACCCTTGCCATCCGTCCCTCAGCCGCCGTTGAGCCCCCTGCAGCAGCCACCACCATACGGAAAGCCGCCATCACCCGCCACAGCACCAGCGCCACAGCGCCACATTGTGCTTCGCCGCTTTAGTCAGAACTCCATCTCCTTCGTCACCTGCTCCCATCACCACGCCACATCGACCTCGTCTCTCTCTGCAGCTTCGTTTTCCCTGCCCTTTTCTCCTCGCTCGTTTTTTTCTTCTTCTCTCACTGCCCAACAGCCGCCGCACCTCCCCTCTTCTCTCCTCCTACACCACCCCGCCCCCGCCGATGATCTCTCCATAGCTCACTATTGCAGCTAGTCTGATAGTGGCAGCTCTCTCCCTCCTCCTTCCTCCTCTTGCCTTCAATTCCACTCCTCACCACGGCGCCGCTCTTCAGCCTTTGTCACTCATCCTGGTCTGACACCACGATCGCTGCTTCTTGGTCCTGCTCCTCTATGCCGCCAATCTCCCCCTCTGAAGTCCTTGTCGACCTTTGAATCATCAAGGTCGCCAACCGGTACGCATTCTCTCCGTCGCATACCAGCCCACCTGCACCGCTACCCAATGCACTTTGCGCAGACTCCAGCCCGTGCCTAGTCATGCAGCCATTGCTGTCCATGACGTGCGGAGGAGCTGAAAGCTTGTTGCTGTGTCTGTTCTCTTCGTCGTGTGCTTCCACACGCCAGCATCTGGTTGCTGTGTAACCGCTCGTTCGTCATCCCATGCAGCCAGTCCAGCTAACACCCTCTCCGTTCTAGTCTCCTTCCTCGACACGTTGCACCCAGGACGACGAGCACATGTCTCGACAGCCCAACAATGATGCACCGTCGTCAGACTCGGCCCGCCCTAGCGGCCTCAGCAACGTCCTTCGTGGCTTCACCAGCTCCAAGAGCACTCGCTCACCACCGCACATCCCCTCGCCTGCTGCAGCTCAGCCAAAAATAGAGTTTATAAATGCCACGCCCATCCACTCTCGCGGGCTTGCCACGAACCACATGGACGCCCTCGAGCTCCTGAGATCCGGTATCCCCGCCGAACGCATCTCGGCCGCAGATACCCTCCGATATGCAATTTCCGAATACCCCTTGAATCCAGTTCTCGATATATGGTACGCCGCTAAAGACTTGGTCGACGAACATAAGCCTCAGGCGGTCCGAGTCGCCGGCTGGGAGCTTCTGACCGAGTGTGTCAAACATACCTCGTCGACGGACCTAGAACGACAAGAATATTTCCAAACAGTGACCGCCCCCGCACACCCCGACGACTTTCATCTGCAGCTTGCCGCCCTGGTTGACCTAACCAATGGCGGCCGCAAGCTGGCAGGCTTCGACTATGAAACAATTCCTTTATTAATAGAGTGGCTTCATCAAGCGTACAATGCCGCCAGACAGGCCCGCAAGAATGCGGCGCGAGGTTCCAAATCGTCCAAGCGTGCAGCTGCATCGGGCGAGGACCAAAACTTGGCGCAACTATTCTCTTTTCTCCACGATGTCATGAAGTTCGGGTACAACACAGCCAGCGAAGCCACTGTGTCCAAACTCATCGATATGCTGCTCAATATTTGTATGAGCACCAGCGTTGAAGACGATCTCAAGTCCTGTATCTCTATCCTTGACGTCATTGTTACATTTGGCTCTATTCCCAACGACAAGCTAAAAGAGTGTGTCCAAATCCTGGGTTCAATCTTCTGTCTCGTTCCTGGCCTTCATAAGGGGTCATGGCACACACTTGCCAACCTCTTCAAGTCTCACAATGGTCAGGCTACCGTACGAATCTTGCTGGATATTCTTCGAAACCTATCTCCGGAGTCTTCCAACGACAGAGACACCAGCAGAGAAATCCGTGGTGCACTTGCAGTACTTCAAAAACTTCTGGCTAAGAGCACAGATAAAGGTTACCCAAGTGTCCCATACGCCTTGCTGGTCGAGGGCTTGGCCGCCGCTCTCAAGGCATCCACTTCCATCAGAGTCTACGGTTCCATCATACAGCTCCTTAATGCTCTATTCGACGATGGAGCCGGTCAGATGCATAAGCTACTTATTGACGAAGATTGGTCTATTGCCCTGCGTGTGTGCGCCGAGTGCTACAAACGCGTCATTTCAGTCGTCGGTGATAAAACTGCCAAGGAAGAGTCCGCCGAAGAATTCCTGGTCACCGAGTTGACAACCCTTATCGCACGTCTCGACCTTTTGATGAATCAAAAGACTACCAACTATATCCCCCGCCAGACCATCGTCAATTTCTTCACACAGGCTCCGGAGCTGCTACCGGATGCCACTGCCATAACCGTCCTCAATTATTTTCAGGAGTTTAGATGTTGTTCGCCTTCCGATTTGGACTGGGAAGAGAACATTTCTTTGGTGCTGGATGCATTTTTCCTCAATCGCAAGCGGCCTTCCAGGACCCGTCTGAGCGCGTTAAGTACAATCATGGACGCGTATGATGTCGTGGAGCTGGTTGGTGATGGAGCCGAGCAGAATTTTATCCCCCGCCTGACCAAGCGCATCATTCAGGATGTTGCGGAAGAGAGCGATATTCCTGTCCTCAATGCCATCATGGTGTTTATCATTTCTGTGGCCAAATCGTGCGATATGGAACTATTCAACTACATCATGGACATCCTCAAAGGTATTGTTCCAAATGACAGAGTCACATCTCCTGTCGTAGGCTCAACTCCTATAATCCCCAGTATCGAAAGCGGTACCGAGAAGCGCGATCTATTGTCCGACGAGTCGCCATCCAACACTGTGACGCGAGCCTATGTCACCATGTTCTTGCGGCTGATGAATTCTCATCATGAGAAAAGTGTCACACTTTTCAAAGTCCTAGTTAACATCGCCAAATCTGGCCACTGCGAAGTTGACGCGCGATTATCTGCCATGAAGCTACTTTTCAGACTCCGTGCAGACTGGGCGTACAGGATATACGTCACCAACGACTTAGATACGGACTTCTTAGCGTCTTCAATATGTCGCACAGAGGCAGCTCTAATCAAGAAGAAGAGCGAGGAAGCTGCGGAGACTATGCGCCTCTCTCGAAACGATCACGCAACCCAGGTTCGTCCAGCCAGAGGCGTTTCATTCGGTGAACGAGGCATGCCGGTTCGAGCAGCAAGTGGCACGAGTGTCAGAGCAACAGCCAAGCACCGGCAACTCTGGCAGTATCCCGACCCGAAGGCGTTGCCTTGTGAAGCCCCCATTGCAATCAGTCCCATCTTGGTGTCTCACGTAGAGCAAGATGACTCCACAGAGTCGTCTTGCTCGGACTCGTCCACGTCGGCCACGACCCAGGCGCTAGATGTTGCCGCATGGCTTGATGGAATTCTCGCTATACTGCAAGGTGCTAATTGGGAAATTTACAGCTTCGTGCTGGTGCACTTGCCGCTGCAATTGAGCAACCATGCCATTTTCCAGGGCGCAGTTCCGCAAATACAGGAGCTCCGCAGGGTCGTGTGCGATCATCTGCGAACAAACACGCTTCCAGATCCCCCAAACATTCACGGCCTCAGAAAGGCAGATGTAGCTATTTGTCTATACCAGACTCTGACAATGATTTTAAGCTACCACGAGTACTTTCAGAAGTCTGATGAGGATGAGATTGTCAAGACTTTTGCGCAAGGCATCTCAGGATGGGAACGATCTGCCAAGGCATGCATCCATGCACTCTCTATCTGCTGTCACGAGCTTCCACTATCCATGAGCAAGTCCTTGGTGCAAATTCTGCCACAAATGGCACAGATCATCACACAACCTCACGTGTCTGTCCATATTCTGGAATTTCTCTCGGGATTAAGCCGAATGCACAACGTCTATGTCAACTTTAGAGAAGAGGAGTTTCGCACTGTTTTCGGTATTTGTTTTCGATATCTTGACTACGCGAGAGAAAAGCGACATTCCAACCGAAGCAGCAGGGCCAGTGAGGCTTCGACACCCGTAACACCTCAATCTGGTCACCCCGAGACCAAGCACAATCCTCCCTCAGACGACTTGCCACAATACGTACATGCCATTGCTTATCATGCCATTATATTTTGGTTCTTGGCCCTCAAACTTCCCGACAGAGCCAACCACGTATCGTGGATCGTTCGAAAGTTATTTACCGACATGGATGGTCCTGCTCAACAAGTTGAAGAGCAAGCTATCACGTCTGTCGACTTCATGCAGCGCGTCACATATGCCGATGCAGACGAATCTGCCAAAGACCCGTACTTTACAGAAGAACGGTTTGGGCAGATTGGGAAGAAGCGATGGCTCGTTGGAAACAGCATTGTAACCGTGAAACAGGCTACGCTCACGGGCTGGGCACATGTTGTCAAGCGACAGCCATCGGGCACTTCGGCATATACGATTCGCGAAGCCTATCGACCTCCGCCACTGCACCAGATTGAGAATCACCTAGACATTTCCCGGGAAGGCCAGTCAACAAGCCATGCAATCTTACCCAGCCACATACTAGTGCAACTGCTGTCACCTATTCCGCAGGGCTTTGATGGTGCGCGCCCGATTGCTTTGCCTGATGACGATGCTGTTGATCGGGCCGTCCGTGTCTTTGATCGAAGCTCTAGCCTTGATGGGCACAAGGTTGGCGTTATCTACATTGGTGAGGGTCAAACTGATGAAGCTGAAATCTTGGCCAACGTATCTGGGAGCAGCGATTACATTGAGTTCCTCAACAACTTAGGCACTCTTACCCGACTCAAAGGAGCCACGTTCAATTCTCAAGGACTGGATCGCGAATATGACTCAGATGGCGAGTACACATTCTGCTGGCGTGATAGAGTTACCGAGATTGTGTTTCACGTCACGACACAGATGCCAACCAACCTCGAACGGGACCCCGGTTGTACCTTGAAGAAGCGGCACATTGGTAATGATTTTGTCAACATCATTTTCAACGACTCTGGCCATCCCTTCAAATTCGATACATTCCCGAGTCAGTTCAACTTTGTCAACATTGTTATCACCCCAGCCTCACGAGCCTCCTTTATCGTCCGACGAGAGACCAAGCCTGAGTCGGATCTGGGTCAGCCATTCTACATGGTCAAGGTCATGAGCAAGCCTGGCTTCCCACCAATTTCTCCAGCGTCGGAAACGAAGATGGTATCGTTAAAAGCGCTGCCTGGGTTTATTCGACTGCTGTCTCTCAATGCGACCATGTTCGCTGGTGTGTGGCATAGCCAGGAAGGCGGAGAGCACATTTCCTCTTGGACCAGTCGCCTCCGCGAAATTAAACGTCTGCGGGAGCGCTACGGAACCAAGAATACAGGAGTAGCGCCTTCGCCTCCTGGGACCTCGTTGTCGGGCGGCCCTGCTCCAGGACCTGGGGATATGTCGCGACCGAGCAGCAGTGTGCGGGACAGTCTAAACAGTCTTCGCCGAACGAGTGTGGCAACATTTTTTACAAGCGCTAGTGAACAGACGTCTCACCGATCATCTGTCCTAACCACGTCTACGAGCACGAACGACACAGAAGTTGGGCTTTCGGCCAATCCAGCCTGTTCTGTTGTGGATTCTGTAGATTTCACGAAATGGGCTTCCTAGTCAAGGCTCTCTTTCCTTTGTATTGGTGAATGGAAAAGGGGCGGGTCGGAATTTGCTTGCGAGCTGCAGCTACGGAAGGGCAAAAGTTTGGGAGGCGCAATGTGATTTGAGTGGAATATCGGCGGCTGATGTACAACTGTCTTGGGTGTTGTTCTGGTAGAATCGAGTTCAAAGCTTTGTATTTTGCATACTATACCACTTGGCTTGGTTTTCAGGAGGTGTGGCTTAGTACATTTAAACAGTGCTGTGCTAACAGGTGGCAATATGACTTGGCCTTGGGAGTTACTAGGTGGTTCCCAATTCCGATCGTTCTTTGTACCGCTCTTCAGCCGTCTATACACCAAGACCCCAACTGGTGTTGTCAACCATGTCACGAGCACCACCACGGTAGAATGGGACAAAGCCTCTATAAGATTCGCATAGAAAGGAGCACAGAAACTCGCTTTAACATGATTCGCCAAAATTACCGTATTGCGTTGTCGAAAATTCCAGCATCATTCGTTTAGGTTCCTAGCTTCAGGGTATGCCAATGTCTGTTGGTGCAACGGCCCATTAAACGCCGACGCGTCTAGTTCGGAGCCAGCACGTGCCTCGTTGACAACATTTGGGGACAATGAAAGACAACCTCCCAAGACCGCATTGAAAAAGCAAAGTGCGATGCGTGTACCGGAATAACAGCTCGAGCTTTCATTTATCCATCGAACTGTGAAATTTTCGCCGTGGCAGGCAGCGCGCCACGATGCCTGCCTCCCGAGACGATGAGATTACCAACCTAGTCGCAGACATTGTTGCTGGTATGAGACGCTTCCACCCCCCGATCCCGGCCGCGCCGACACACTGCCTGTCGTTTCTCTTCTATCCGGGACGTCTGCTAATGCGCGCATGACCGCCCGGGACAGCCTCCAAGCTGGCCCCGAAAGCGCGCGCGACGCTCATCAAGCCGTCGGTCAACAGCCTGGCGTCGCTCGCGTACGAGCGCGGCCTGCTGCCGGACGCGCTCGACGAGCTGCTGGCGCTCGCGACGACGCCGAGCCTGCTGGACCAGGCGAGCCTGGGCGCGCTGCTGCGCGCGCTGTACCCGGTGACGCGGGTGTCGGGCGCGAGCGCGCTGCGCGTCGTCGGCGCGCTGGGCCACGGCCGGCTCAAGCCGTCGATGGCGATCCAGGCGCTGCTGCTGCGCTGGCTCGTCATGGTGTACCACGTGCTGGAGGCGCCGGGCGTCCTGTCGCAGGCGTACCCCGTGCTGTTCAACCTGCTCGACACGGCGGCGATCCGGCCCCAGCTGACGCACCTGCTGGCGCTGGTTACGCGGAGGAAGCATGTGCGGCCGTTTCGGATCCAGAACCTGTAAGGGAGCCCGGAGAGTGAGGTGTGATATTAGAGACTAACGACGAGGGCGGGCAATTCAGATTAAATCTATCGCGGCAGACGGGCAACGACCCGACGCTGGTCGGCTTGCTGCGCGTGTACAAAGACTACTACCCAGAAATCATCGTCGGCGAGGCGGTGCGCGGGCGTGCTTCCGCTTTCAAGGTATGGTCAGCGTATGTGCTGCACGCTGGGAGCGACGCGGGCTAACGGCGAGGCAGCACCCTGATCCGACGTGGCGGGAAAGGCTAGACGAACTGCAGGAGGCGCATCTACAGCAGACGCAGGAGCGCATGTCTCGCCCGCGGGATGCCTTCCGCGTGCACAAGACCATCGGGCGCGGCCAACGGAACAAGGCGCTGCCCTCCGTCCACACGACACACGCGACCGAGGTATGTGTGCCTCTTCGAACCAGGCCAAAGGCCCAGGAGCGACAGTGAGCTAACCAAGCTGCGCGCGCGCCAAACTAGGACTCGGTCACGCTGGAGGAAATCGAAAACGTGCAGAGCTTCGTGGACAAGATGGACAAGCTCGAGCTGCCGAACCAGCTGGTCGCGGTGCTGGCCGACCCGCTGCTGCAGAAGCTGCTGCTGCTGCGGCCCAGCGCCGAGTCGTTCCTGCGCGTGGCCAACTGGCTGAGCGCGGCGCTGCAGGACGTCCTCGACGGCGACGCGGACGAGGCGACGCTGTGGGAGATTATGGAGGTGGTCCGGGACTTTGTCGTGCAGACCAAGGTGAGTGGGAGACACGTCTTCCCAACGTGGTGTCGTGTGCTAATGGCACAGAACTTGCCGTCTACGGTGCTTAACTTTTTTGCCCGCTTCTTTGAGATTTGGAGCGGTTCGGGAAACAAGTCGTGCATCTTTCAGATCCTGGCGTACACGCCTCTCCACGACTTTCAAGGCAAGCTTCGTTTCCATACTTACATGTTCCTTAGCTCTAACAGCAACAGAACTATATAAACATGTTTTCCAGCCGCTTGAAGCTGCAGTTGCGGATAACCAGCCAGCCACACAGCTAGGGTTACTCGACATGTACACCAACTTAGTACATCACTGGGCGGCTGTCCTGAGGTCCAACAAGAACATCCCAGCGCACGCCAGCCGCACCATCACCAGCACAGTGCAGCATGCTGGCACGCTCGCGCTTACCATGCTACAGACCAACCCGACGCTGTCGAGCGAGGCGGCCATTCTCGCCTTTTACGAGCAGAACCTGGCGCTGCTCACCGACGCCACGCTCAAAAACTACATCTGCATCGAGCTGCCGCCGTCGGCGCTCATCTACCTGCTCGTTTTCAGCCAGTCGCTCGCGACCGTGGCGCGGCTGTGCCACATCATGGCGTCGTACAAGAAGGGCTTCGAGACGGCGATGAAGATCCGCGGCAGCCCCGACGCGCCGACCATCGACGCGTCGTCGTACACGCACGTCGACGTGAACCGGTACAACGGCAACCTGCTCGACATTGTCAACCTGCACTGGCGGATGCACGCGTTCGGCGTGGAGAAGGAGGTCGAGCAGGGCTGCATGGTGCCGGCGGCGGCGCGCGCGCGGCTGGAGCGGTACGTGGCGGCGGTGGACCGCTCGTTCGCGCTGGCGGCGATGCTGTCGCTGTCGTACTCGCCGCTGTTCTGCCTGCAGAGCATCGAGACGCTGCGCGTGCTCGAGGACCGCCAGATCGCGGTGGACGCGGCCGTCGAGACGCGCCACGCGGGGCCCGTCTCGCTCGAGAGCCTGCGCAAGCTCGCCACGTCGGGCGGCATCCGCGTCGGCTTCAACGGGTACCGGGCTAGCGTGCTGGAGACCCTGCGGGCCAAGGGCATGCCCGGCATCGAGGAGCTGCTCAAGGTCAGCATGCCGTCGGTGGCTAAGGCGATTGAGAGCTGGGCGGCGAGGAGTCGCGACGAAACACAAACAGTAGGCTGAAGGAGTGCTAAAGCTAGCGTTTACTAATGAGGAACACGATGAATGACGAAGATGCCGATGTGTTGCGATTTTGTTGCGATTTTGTGACTATAAAAAGATGCCGGAAGCTGGCATCGCGGTGCCCCGTCCGTGTCCAGTTGAAGTGGACGAGATGTGTATCTATATATGTGCTTTTATGTTCCGTGCCCGTTTTGTTGAAATTACAGGGTATCATATGAAAAGAAGAAGAAATGACCCCAACCCACGCATCATGCTAAATGTTAAAAAAAAAAAAAAACGCTGAAAACCAAATCGTTGAGAGAGCGTGAGCCAGCAGTGTTGAGGTCTGCGCTCCGCTGCTCAAGATGTCAGAACGCCCCCCCTGAAGCACCGTCCGTTGAATTGATGTGTGCCGTGTTTTTCTATGCCCTTTCCATGCTCCGAAGCCTTGGTGTTAAAACCAGGCCCATTTTCCCCAGATGCCAAATGCCATGGTTGAGTGTTTCCAATGTTAAAGAGTTGTAGAAACGTCGTAGTCATGATGCGTTGCTGAACGTTGCACGTGTTGAATCAAACAAGAAGAGAATGATATAAAATAAAACCAAGAAAGAAGAAGAAAGCGAACGGGGCAAAGGTCAGTGAGTCTTGGGCTTGGACTCGTCTCCGTACCCGCCGACGCTCATGCCGCCGAAGCCGTACGTCTTGCCCTCGGGGCCGCGGTTGGCGCCGGCGCGGGGCCCGCGGGCCGCGAGGTCGTCGCGGAGCCAGGTCATGACGAGCTCGCCGAGGCGGGAGTTGCCGGTGGCGGCGACGGTGCCGTCGATGGAGGCGAGCATGGCGTCGGCGGTGTCCCACTCCTTGACGGTGCCGAGGTGCATGTGGACGAGGTGCGTGGGCCAGCCGGCGAGGTTGTCGAGGATGTGGGTGGCGTAGACGACGGTGCAGGCGCGGGCCTCGGTCTCGCGCTTGAGCCAGGCGAGGAAGGCGGCGCGGCTGAGGACGTCGAGGTCGACGGTGATCTCGTCGAGGAAGAGCACGGTCCAGGGGCGCAGCAGGCCCATGGCGAGCTGGACGCGGCGGCGCTCGCCGTCGGACACGGCGTGCATGCGCCAGGCGGTGTCGATGTCGAGCATGGCGACGAGCTCGTCGCGGCGCGCGGGGTAGGCGTCGCCGCCGACGCTGCGCAGGAGCTCGGCGACGCCCATGTCGGTGCGCACGATGGGGTTCAGCACCCACTCGAGCCCGAGGTAGGTGACGCCCTCGAGGCCGTGGTGGAAGGGGTCGACGCCGCCGACGGCGATGGCGCCGCGCGGGCAGAGCCGCTTGCCGGCGAGCAGGCGCAGCAGCGTCGTCTTGCCGGCGCCGTTGGCCCCGATCAGCAGCGTGCGCGAGCGCGGCGGCAGGTCCAGCGAGATGTGGCTGACGCCGGTCGAGTAGTCGGGGAAGGTGTAGGAGAGGTCGGTGACCTTGATGGAGGGCGGGTTGGACATGGCGGAGGCGGAGGGGGGGAAGATGATGGAGAGATGATGGAGGGGAAAAATGGAACAAGAGGGGAGATATCACGGCTTATCCACCTTACGTACTTGGCTAGTGTAGCCTTGTTGCCAAGGTAGGAATTGAGTTGAGCACCGAGTAAGGAGATTCATGGCTGTGAAGGTTCCAGCGCAACTTGATCGAAACGAATTGGCCATCATGACCTGAAGGATGATACATGCTGCTCAAGCCAGTATCATTCCCTACCCCGGTTGAGGTCGAGGGACAAGCATCACGATAGCATCACGGCTCGCCCAGACACCAAGCCTCGCCTAAAATTGTGCGAATCCAATACCGAATGCTCCAAGAAAAAAAAA
>LUFD01000037.1:0-15032 GCA_003025255.1 Cordyceps pruinosa
CCCCCCCCCCCGCTCGCCAGGAAGTTCTGGCGCGAATGCCTCCCGCGCCTCAAGTACAACAACCCCGCCGTCCCCATGATCGTCAACCGCCACGGCCAGAACGACCAGGCGCCGACCATGACGGTGTACCTCCGCACCGGCGACGCAACGGAGGCGACCGCGGCCGGCGCCCAGCCCGCCTCCTCGCGCGTGGGGCTCTCCAGGGCGCAGCCGCCCACGGCCGGCGAGCGCCTCGTGCGCATCGACATGAAGGACAAGCACTCGACCGGCATCCTCGAGCAGCTGATTGCGCAGGTCGGCGCGGTACCGCTGCGGCCGACCCCGGAGCTCACGGCGGAGTGGCAGAGCCTGGAGGCGCTGAGGAAGACGAGCAACGCGAGTCGTGACCGCATCAACGCAATCAAGGCCGAGAAGGCGAGGGAGGCCGCCATGCTGCAGCAAGCCCGTGCAGCGGGTGGTGCCACGGAGGATGCAGTGTAAGACGATACACGGCTGTTGTACCATACTGTAGTTTATAGCTTTTTTTTTGTTTTTGAAGCAAGGAGTACATATCTCTCGGTGGCAAAAGATGGCATCGTCTTCTAGATGATAAGTATTGCAACTTGATTCTCAGGTTAGAATAAAAGACTGCACATAAGGCAGTTCTGTTTGGAAACTAACAACACCTCATTTTACTTGAGGCCAAACCCTTCGCTTTCTTTCACGGCTCTCCAAAGAACATATTCAAGCTTCTGTCGTGTGCGATAACGCCATAAGGATAACTGGTTAAAACACGTCCTTGCGACTGGAAATCGAAGACAGTCATCCCCAAGACATGACACCTTGATCCTCAAGGACGTGGCACCAGTGGCCGGTATCCGATCACTGCCGGTGATAAACGAAAGCAGGCGACGCTGATCGCCAGGCTCCGCCTGTTTAAACGTATCCCAGAACCAGCTGACAACCGGTTCTACTCCATCAGGCTGCTTGTTATCCCAATTTTGATATTCCGCAACAGCTCTCAGCGAGTCCACATCAAGTGGCTCATCAGAGCCTCTGATCAGAAGCTCAATTTCCCCTGGGCGAAAGAGAGAGAACGCATTTCCACCACAGACGTTATAAAATCCTCGTCGGAAAGGATCAAATTGACGTCGCACCGACGTATCGAGCACGTAGCGAATATAGAGATCCACATACTCACGTCTATTGGCGTTGGTGACTGGTCGCCGCTCTCCACCATCGCACAAAGGTATTGCTGTTAGTGATCCATATCGATCATTTTCAATGATGAAGTCTAGTGCAAAGGTAGACTCAACATCCCCATCATGCTCAAGTAGTTGTTGAAGTCCTCGAGCAAGCCTTGGTCGATACTCTGCGAGATCATCGAGCGTATACCTCAGATGTGGAGGGGCATGAGCCAAGGAAGTCATACCATGGCCGGGTGCGGCAGCCAGCAGTTTCTTGAACGCGAATGGTGGAAGTGGCACGTCAAGAATTGTCGAATTGTATATTGCCAAGCCCAATACCACTCCCACTAAAAAGTACTGATCGGTGGATTCCAACGAATTGGGGTTGAAATAGCAGAACTGGGAATCTTCGTCGTAAAGAAACATGCCTAACATATGTCAACATTTGCATCTGTCCGCCAAAAGAGGAACTTACCATAATCCGGGTTGAACACGTCCCGAATGACTAGTTGAAACCACTCTTTCCTCAGACCTCCGCCATCGATTCCTTCTTCGCCCCGGAATTTGATTCGAAGGCCTTTCTTGATATCATCCGTTCCACTACCAATGACTTCGCTCACCGCCATTAAACTGTCGTCAACGAGACATTCGCGGCGTACAGTAAGAGTCAAGTATTGTTGCACGGCTTTGTTTGACATGATACTGTCTATTAGCGCGGCTCTTGCTTTATTTTGCATTTGCCTGCGCGTGTCGTACTCAAGAATCGACGTCTTGGCCCAGACACTGAGGAGGAATGGGTACTGGCAAAAGGAAAAGGACCCTTGTTTGGCTTCCCAGGTATCAAAGTCTTTCACAAGGTCAATATAATCGACCATGGAAACATAGAAATCGCTGCTTGGCAGCTTGTGGCCACTGTGGTGATGGTAGTGGGCATCGCGAGTAGCACTGGGGTCATTCGCGGCGAATATGAGAGCAAGGACGCGAGAGGTCGCTTTCACTTGCCAGTCATCCGGATATGATGTTATCTTTTCCGGCTCCGTGGACTTCTTTGACGTGTTTGACAGGCTCAATGCGCCTATTTCATCATGAATTTGTGCACCGGATTGACCGCTCCGCATTTGCGGTATCAAGAACGAGGTCACCACGTCTTCATCAGCAAGTTTGGCTGGCTTCTTATTCCTTTGCCTGAGCATTCTATATGTAAGAAAGCCAGAGAATAGGTCCTTCGCTTTAACGTAGCGTTCTCTTTCGAATTTGATCCACCAGTTGATCAAGTGATTGTGGCAAAGCGGGTTTGAGTTTGAGATGAGACCAATCAGCCGTTTGATGATGCCTGAATGCTGGCCAGATAGTGGACCAGAGGAGGGCATAGCTGCTGATCGATCCCTTTGAGTCTGTTGATGTATGGCTTGTGGTCTGCGTCCAGCACCATTGCGATGTAATAAGCCTTCAAGGGGCAGCTGGTTGCTGTGTAGCAGCGGATTTTCCAGAATAATGAGTAGAAATCGCAAATCAGCAGGCTGTGAGATGGGATATCGAGGTCGCTTCAATAGCACCTCTGTGTACTTGAGAAGCGTGTGGTGAACATGAAGCTGGGCCTGCAGGAATTCATTCTCCAGTGCGGACACGTCGATGTCGATGCCAGGTTGTGTCTCCGAGATTTCCGCGAAGACGGAATGCCAGCCTTCCGCGGGTCCAATAATAGTGCGATACCAATTATCTAGCTCAGTCCAGTCCATCTGTAGAGGCTTTGCCGCCGAGGAAATCTTTCTTGCATTGTCTGGCTGCTTGGGTTTTGGTGCTGGCGGGGGAGGCTGCGGACGACTACCAGTCCACCACAACCCATTTTCCGCAACATCTCCTAGCAAGAGAAGCTTTGGGTCCAGCTGGCTGATTGGCATATTTGCATCGGTATTTCCGCGGGGTCGACTTCGATCTCGCGATGGCCTACGCGCTTCTCTGGACAGAGTTGGTCCTCTAGATGGAACTGGTTCTCTGGAAGGCACTGGCTTTCTTCGAATTTGTTGATCTGCCCCGGTAGGATAGTTATGATGCATAAAAGACGAGTTGAGGCAATCCGGGGACTTGAAGCATTCCATGATGTAATCCTCCAATGCTTTGAATATCGTCTGCGGCTCGTGAGAAGGGGACCGGCCAGGGCTTGAGCTGCCGGCACCGAAGCTCGGCCCGACGGGGTGGTTCAGAACGGGCTTGTCCGAATATCCGTACGAGAATGACCGTTGCGGTCTGCCAAAAGGCCCCGGAGAGTCACTGGGGGTGTTCCCAGTCGGCGAGAGGAATTGTGTACCGAACCGACGCCTTGAATCGTTCTGCGCTGCCCCTTCACTGCCGACGCCTGCTCCGGTGGGTTGAGGCTGTTCCGAATTCGGTTGCCATGATCCGTCCTTTCCACACAGTCCTTGGTTTCCATGGAGTCTCCTCGATATATGAGACTGTAGACAGCGGCGAACGATATTTTTCGTGCGCAGCAACGAGATCGGCTGCGCTGATCCTGCGAGGATTAGCATCAACTCAACTTCTTCTCCGATCTTTGTACGCACCACGTCCAAGGTCGCCATTCTTCGGTGTGGTCCCGGAGTAAGACCCATCCCTTCGGTTACGCCCAGTCGTGTCATAGTCATCCACAGATTCCAAGTCATTTATCGTAGCGCAAGTTGTGCATTTGAAGACAGCGACGTTGCTAGGCCATCGAACAAGGCCGCCACACGTCATGCAATTCCCGGTTGCGAAGTCTTTACTGCTAGCAGCACCGGCTTTTCTGGATCTGCCGTCCATTTGTCGAGCCATGGTCCGGCCATCTCTGCGCTCATCGGCAAGCTTGGTCTGGGCCAAGTATGACGACGATGGCGCATCAGCGACGTTGGCCATGGAAGGGACCGGATGGCTCATGGAGCGGCTGTGCCTCGTCGGAGTTGGTTTGGGTGGCACAGGCGGTGGGCGCTCAGGCGCAGGTGATGTTGAGTGTTGGGCACGGCTGCGATCCGCATTACTGCTGAGGAAATCGACAGGCCTTCCTCTTGAGCCTGGCACGCGAGCAGACGTTCCAAGATGATCCTGGCGATCGCCAGAATCCGGAATATGGTGCGCCATGATAGGTAGGTATGCACCGAACCGCAGTGAGCAGCTCCTTCTCGTAGCTACTACCTAGCAGAGCCGAGGGATGCCGAGGGCTGGATCGCCGGAGGCCGCAGCTGGGCTCCTGTGTGCTATGTCGACGGTATGGCAGTAGCGTCTGGGTTCCACTGCCTGCGAAAGGCAGGCTGCATGTCCGGCTGGGCGGGCAGAGAAGTGCGGTTCTTGTTGATGCTGGGATATTGGGCTTGTTCGCGGCGGTAGACTATCTGCGTGCCTGTCGCAGCTGTCTCAGATGCAGGGGATGGACGTCTCAAGCTGCGTCCTGCGCCACCACGACATTGCTTCTGCTCGATGCCGGCAGAGTGGCGTTTATATTGAGAGAGACTTCTTTGAGTACTGGAAACCAGACCGAGAGCACTATTGTGTCGTGAGTTCGTGGATGCAAGGCACGTGCCCTGCGATGTAGGGAAGTCTCAGGCTGACAGTACGCAGATCGCAGTGGAGGGGCCAGAGTCTACCCTAAATCGTGCCAAAATGTACGAGATTGATGGCTTTCATCGCCGCGAGGACTGGTTAGCTGGAGTGCTATATAAGCTTAAAGGTTTTCGATGAGGCTTTTATCGCATTTCGGTTGTTTAATTCGCCCTATTGCAGCTATTATTATAGCCCGGCTTCCCGATGTATCAAGCCGCGTCACCAGAAACTGGGTCACCAGGTTGCAAGCTTAAGTCAAGCACAGCCACATATCTACAGTACCCATTACCAAAATAGAAGAGTCGACATCGATGAAATTACAAGGGGCAGGCATACGAGATCGCTGAACCATACAGCGAGTAAGTAACTCATGGACTCCGCGCCAGTAAAGAATTGATTTTGTCCCTGCAGAATGTAGTCCACGCCGTTGCCGTATTCGGCAGTTGAAGCACCTCTCTACGACAGGCCATGGATATAATGCGTAGGTCAATGTGTCTCGGTGGGTTGCTGGGAATGAATTACAACGATGAAGAGTCCAATAAGAAGCCGCGGACAGACATATATCGGATACATGACGGCTTCCCATACGAGGCGCGCGGCGTAAATACGAGAACCTTAAGCTTGCTTCCAGGCTCCAAAGGCGAACTCCGATAGAGCAACGCGCTTGTTTCTCAACCAAACTCGCCATAACCACCAACTAGCCACTCGAAATGTGAAGAGCAGAAACCAGAGCTCGACCCGACCAGTTAGCGCAACGTTTGCGAACACGGTGCTGGAGATATGCCCATTCGAATGTCGGCGCCGCGCTGGGAATACGAGCTGGCCATTGGATTCCGTCATAATACCCTCTGATCGCAAAATGATCAGCTCTGCGCTAACCGTCGCTTGTTCGGTCATCGCTTCGGCTCAAGTCCGCCCTAGATGTAGTGGTTGACACATTCACAGTAGCCGAAGCTGTGAAGGACTTTCACAAAACTGTTAATCATTCATGACACTCCTTTTTGAACGGTAGTAATTTTTTTGTTGACCCTGATGCAAATCATTCCGAGGTTCTAAGCCTCCAAAACTCCCACCATGGTCTTCCCACACCCTGGTCGCACGATCCGACTCGGTGCGAGATTTGACCGCCCATCGTAGAATACATGTCGGTTCCTTTCGCCATGCACTCCAAAACTGATAATCCGACGCCATGAATGGTTCGTTTACGAAGGGGGAGCGGCACCGCGGCCACGACCGAATCCACCACGGCTAAGAAAGACACTGTCAGCAATCCGTCCAGAAATCCCAAATCGAGAGTCGCGCGGGCTGTCTCACAATTCGGGGTTGAAGCCACCAGGGGCACCACCCTCCTTGCCCTCACCACCCTCACGTCTGCGGTATCCGCCCTCGCGGTCGCCACGGTCACCACCAGGCCGGCGGCCGAAGGGACGGCGCTCGCGCTCGCCTTCACCGAGCATGCCGCGGGGAGGAGCGTGAGAGCGCTGCTGCTTGATGTGGGTGGCGGGGACGATCTCGGCGGGGAGGTGCAGCCATTCGCGGAGGTAGTCGAGACCCTCGGGGGTCAGGGTGTAGTAGTAGTACTGCCACGAGAACTGGGTCTTGACATAGCCGCGGGAGGTGAGAGACTGGCAAGCCTTGATAACGAACAGGTTCTTGGTGTCGATATCGGGGTGCTTGGGGAGGTTGAAGTCCTTCGCGGCGACGAGTACGCCCTCACGGAAGAGGTACTGCATTGAGAAAAATTACATCAGTATATTCGCTTCTCTCCAAATTCCTCGATTGAGTGTCGGAATACCTCGTGGATCTTCTTGCGGTCGGCCTTGGGAATGAGCATCGTGGCGATTTGCGTTGGCTTCGGTCGATGATAGGAGTACGGATTTTCTGGACTGGAGTGTCGGCCTCAAAATCGTTTACTTTTGTGGGCGCAAGCCCTACACACAGAGCGCTCACCTAGCGAAGGTGGGGTGGCTGAGTTTGTGCGCGTGGCTGAATGGCACGTGCTGATAAGATATCACTGTCACCTGTGGCGCAGCACATTGACTCTTCTGCCGGCTCAGTGTCCACTTCGCCAGCCATCCATCGAACGCAATTTATGGGGCCTCAGAATTGTATCGCGGCTTGTCGCAACATCTCATCCTTCTCTTTCTCCCAAGACACTGCGCATCAAACTCGAATCCAATATGGATTCAAAACATATCAACGTTTTGGTCTCGACATTCGGCGGCTTAGGCTTGCCACCCACTGTTATCCTGCCAGCGCAGTCCTCAACGACCGTCACAGCCTTTCGCCACCAGTTGAACGAGCGTCTGCCTGCCACCACTTCGAGACTTATACTCACGACCGTGTCCAACAAACAAATTCCAAGCGAATCGGAACTCCCTATTGCTTCGTATTTATCCACAGAAAATGACGACTTTCTCTCTTTACGTCTTGGCATTCCACTATGCGGTGGCAAGGGTGGTTTCGGATCTCAGTTGCGAGCGGCTGGCGGGCGCATGTCATCGCGAAAGAAGAAAACACAGGATGACAACGGTTCAAGCCGCAATCTAGACGGTCGAAGACTAAGAACTGTTAACGAAGCCAAGGCTCTTGCGGAGTATCTCGCGATAAAGCCTGACATGGACAAGAAGGAAAAGGAGAAGCGCCGCGCCCGCTGGGAAGAGATTGTGCAACAGACAGAGGCGAAAGAAGCCGAAATAAAGAACGGAGGCAAAAGCATGATTAACGGCCAGTGGGCTGAAGACAAGGAGGAAAGCAGCGAGCGGACAAGAGACGCCGTCCTCGCAGCTATGAAAGCCGGCAACTATACTGACAACCTGAGCAGCTCGCACGGCTCGAGCTCCGCAGCGCATGGTGACAGCTCATCCGACGCTGACGAAAAGTCCTCTGTTAGCTCTAAGGAATCGCCGCCGCCGGCGCAACCGGCGGCGGAAAGCAAGGGGAAGGGCAAGGCTCGTGCCTTTTTTGGTTTCGATGAAGACGATGAGTTTATGAGTTCTGATGATGAATCGGACAATGAAACAAAAGAGAAATAGGAGCAGAGCGGATTCTTGATACCTTCCTCCGTGCTCCTCCTCAAGAACGGTCTTGATCTAGTCTCTGTTTTCTCCAGCACGGAGCGGCGTGGGGTCTATTCGGTGACATTACAGTGGTACATTGGCGTCCGGTATTACTTTCAGATGCAAGGGTAGCGGAATGTTCTAATTGTGTTTTCAATATATTTTATTCAATGGTATACACCATAGTTGATTGCACAGTCTATCGACTTCGCATAGTACATAAGCAGCACGCGCTGCGATTTACTTCCATCTCTATCTTGCCCACCATCAAACAATCAACGCCCTGTTATTTCCATCTAAGCATCTAGCTTAACGGGGAAGTTGCCAGCCTCTGTCGTCTATATTAGCATATTCTGTTGTCATTCGACTACGCAGTGAGAACATACCGCGCTGCTCGTCCCAACGGTTGTACCAGCCAGAGGGGCACAGGGATCGGTAAGCGAGCCAGAACTAGACATTGCTGTGTTAACATTGACAGATTTATATTACACGCTCTTATTTAGACTGTTTGTACCTGGCGGCAAGGAGCAAAGTCCTCGCCCTTGGCGGTAATGCACTTGTGGTAGTCGACGTAGTTCTGCCAGCAGTGCTTGGTCTGGTTCTGGTTGGGGAAACGGGCGTCGGTGCCTAGGAAAGTTGGCAGTTAGTGTCTCATAATCCAATTGGACACAATTGAGTCGGATGCGACGATGCGATCGAGTTTTGTCGGCTCGGGGCGAGCGTACCGGCTGTCAACGTAGTTAGCCTCGGATCGAAATGGACAAATTTCTCGCGGTATTATCCGACTCACCAGTAACGAACTTGAAGGGCTTGGTCACAAGCTCCTGCCCATCTTGCACTTCTTCTTCGGCCATGGTGAATTGATTTTCGAGGGGCTGTAACCGAGTAGCGACGTAATTGAGGCTTCTGGAAGCTTGGGCGTTCGTAATGGGAGGTTTGCTGCGCAGAGGTGACACCACGAATCAGATGATCCCCAATGCAGAGCGAGTGTCTGCCTCAGGCTTACTAAACCAATCAGCCCACGCTGTAAGGCCACCACCGCACCAGCGAACCTGGCGCTGTGGGTCAAGCTACCAGATTGCAGCACTTCTTGATGAACTCCAAAACATCGTTCCTTCCGAATAACCGTTGCTGATTGACCTCTACCGGCTCTCACGCCTCTCCTCAACTCTCCACTCATCAAGATGCGCGCCACTACTGCCATGAGAATGTTCCGCCAGACCCCTCGCATGATGCGACCGGTGCCCGTGAGTAAATATGCCGCTGCTGATTGGACAACGCTAATACCTCGGTCATACAGAAAGAGGACCAGGCTGGTACGTGATGAAGCCATAGCGATTGCCGAATATCGACGACCCGAATCGACTGGCTCGGCACTTTCGAAACGCCAGTTACTAACTGCTAGCAGGCCACACGATCTCGCAGCGCCTCCGCAAGCTCAAGCAGATCCCGGCTGAGCTGATCCCCCTTGGTACGTCGCTTGGGACGAATTGGACGACCCGACCCGATATCTAACAATTATACCAGCTGCTGTCGTTGGATTCGCTGTCGTCGCCGCTGGCTACTCTTGCGTCCGCAAATTCTACGTTGACAAGAACCTCCGCCTGGCCCGACAGGGACCTGCTGGCCGTGCCGACCACCATTAAGATTGGAGCTAATAGAGGCGTAACGCCAGATTTTTTTTTGTTCTTGTACGGGAAAGGGTAGCTGTATATGTCTAGGAAAACAAGTCCGGCACAAAATAGAGGCCAGGCTATTTCATCGTCATTCTCACTGATTGAGTGCGTGAAGGATATTGAGCTTGATATTTGAATTGTGACCCCGACGCCGACGCTATGGAGAAAAGACCGAACTATTGCTGTTGACTGAAAAAATTGGATTGCTGGTCATTGCTGCTTTGGCCCAGCCACATCCAACTCCTCCAGGCCCTGCATGGGATCTGGCCCGGATGGGGCCTGAAGCTCTGCGTCGCCTTCCGCATTCTCTGCCAGCCAGCCCTCCTAATGAGCAATTAGTAATGAAATCCAAACGGGCACCTGTCTGGTGTATGGCATACCTGATCCCAAATAGCGGTTTTACTACCAAGGCCTTCTTGGGCACTCTTGGGCGCCTTTGCTTGGGAGACCTTCAATGTCCTGCCAAAGAATTCTGCTTGGTCCATGTTGTCGATGGCCTCTTTGGCATCTGCGCTGTCCTCAAACTCGACGTACGCGAAGCCTTTATGTGTTTCGCCGGAATTGGAGGTGTCGGGCTTTGGGAGTTTTACTTCCACGATTTCACCGAATGGGATGAAGGCGTCAGCGACATTTGCCTTGATGACCTGTGGCGCCAAACCACCGACATAGACGGTTGCCTTCCAGCGAGCTGCGTCTGACATAATGTATCACGGGATTTCGTGTCGCAAAAGTCGGAGAAAATAAAATAAAAACCATGCACGGCTGAGTTTCTCAACATCGTCTCAGTAGAAGCTGGCCTGTGAGAACGACCTTCATGGAGATGAGATCACGTGATGCATCTCAATGCCCCACCTTCCCTGCTGGCAGCCCAGGAACACGTCTCGACAAGGGGAAGCTCCAGTGCCTGCAATCTGGCATCAAACTTGACTGCATTTCGGCTATATTCGGTTTCGCCCGCCCTTTTTTGTTCTCACAATTTCATGCCTTCTGCTGGCAGAAGCTAAGAGAAGAATTGCTCTTAGCGGCCGGCGCCAATTCTTGGCTTTCCATTGCCCTTTTAACATAAACGTCTACGAAATCCGATAACCGCTCCCTGGTCCCGCCCCGATCCCCAACGCCCCCGCCATCATGGTGCGCCTACGAGATATCCCACGAACGGCCGCCTTTGCGTGGTCGCCTGGTGCTGGCAGTCCTCTTGTGGTGACTGGTACTCGCGCTGGTGCTGTTGACGCCGATTTCTCTGACGAGAGCAAGCTTGAGCTCTGGGACTTGTCCCTGGACGACCAGGAGCAGGGGCTGGAGCTCCAACCCGTTGCGAGCATTGCCACCGACGCTAGGTACGCCATATAGCTACTTTGTAGCTGTGCAACTCGCTAAAAAAGACGGAACAGGTTCTACGATATCGCCTGGAGCCCTCCCGATGCCGATCATCCAAAAGGCATCATCGCCGGAGCTATGGAGAACGGCTCCCTTGACCTTTGGGACGCTGCTAAGCTGCAAGCTGGTGGGAGTGGCGCCCTGATGTCGCAGACGACCAAACACACCGGTGCGATTAAAACGCTTCAGTTCAACCCTCTCAAGACGCAAATTCTGGCCACCGCCGGCGCCAAAGGCGAACTTTATATTTACGATGTCAATGACATTGCCAACCCCTTTCGCCTCGGCAATGCTGCTGCTCGCTCCGATGATATCGACTGCCTGGCGTGGAACCGCAAAGTCTCCCACATTCTAGCTACGGGTGGAGCGGGTGGCTTTGTAACGGTGTGGGATCTTAAGACTAAGAAGGCATCTCTCACATTGAACAACAGCCGCAAAGCTGTCAGCGCCTTGGCATGGGACCCGAACAACTCCACGAAGCTCCTGACTGGCACGCCAGATGACAATACTCCCGTAATTCTCCTATGGGACCTTCGCAACTCCAACGCACCGGAGAGGACGCTGCAGGGCCACGATCAAGGCATTCTTTCGCTCTCGTGGTGCCCCCAGGATAGCAGCATTCTGCTTTCTTCTGGCAAAGATAATAAGACAATGGTTTGGAACCCTCTTACAGGAGAGCGCTATGGAGAGCTCCCTGAGGTCACGAACTGGACCTTCCAAACACGCTTCCATCCGCACAATCCCAACCTGTCGGCTACCGCAAGCTTTGACGGCAAGATTACAATCCAGACCCTGCAGAACACAAACCCCGACACGTCGAAGACTGCCATTGACAACAACCTGGATGGCGCCGATTTTTTCAGCGCTGCCCAAACCCAACCTCAGGGTGCCTCATGGTCACTCAGCAAAGCGCCCAAGTGGTTTGAGCGCCCCGTCGGTGCCTCCTTTGGCTTTGGCGGCAAGATTGTTGTTTTCAAGCCCACAGCAGGCCAAGACAGATCTTCGAAAGTTCTCATCTCGCAGTTTTCTGCCGACTCTGACTTCTCATCGGCAACTGAGAAGTTCCAGGAAGCGCTTGCCTCGGGTGATCTGTCGTCAATTTGTGAAGAGCGCATGGGACAATCCAAGACCGACGAAGAGAAGGCTGATTGGAAAGTAATGCAGACTCTGATTGGTGAAAACCCGCGTGGCAAGATTGTTGAGTGCCTCGGACTCAAGGAAGAGACTAGCGAAGAGCCAGAAGCCGAGGAAGCCAAGACGGAAGGCAAGGAAGCCGCCGACGACAAGAAAAAGTTATCGAACCTTTTCGATGGCGCCGATGGAGAGGGCGATGACGAGGACTTCCTCTCTGGCGTTACCGCGACTGAAAGCGCCAAAACGGACAACCCATTCCATCTCTTTGCCGATAGCGACACGGCTGTTGAGAAGGATATTACAAAGGCACTCATGCTGGGTAACTTTTCGAAGGCTACCGACATCTGCTTGAAAGAGGACCGCATTGCAGATGCTTTTCTGATTGCCAATTGTGGTGGCCAGGAGCTGGTAGACAAGGTTCAGGCTGCGTATCTCACTCGCAAGACTGGATCACCGAGCTACATTCGCCTTCTCCGGTCCGTCATTGAAAAGAACCTTTGGGACGTTGTGCAGAACGCGGACCTTCAAAACTGGAAAGAGACAATGGCCATTCTATGCACTTTTTCGGACCCTGCCGACTTTTCCGACCTTTGCGAGGCTCTTGGTGATCGCATCCACGAGAGTGGTGAGCGCAAGGATGCTTCTTTCTGCTACCTGGTTGGCTCCAAGCTTGAGAAGGTCGTGTCTATTTGGACCGCAGAGCTGGAGGAGGCCGAACAGGCTGGCACCAAAGATCCATCACAAGACTCAACCTTCTCTGTTCACGCCAGAACGTTGCAGAACTTCATCGAGAAAGTTACAATCTTCCGCCAAGTCAGCAAGTTTGTTGACAACGAGACGAATCAGACTGCGGGATGGAAGCTCGCGGCCTTGTACGACAAATACACCGAATACGCCGACATTCTAGCCGGCCATGGCCAGCTCGATGCTGCTCAGCGCTACCTTGATCTTCTACCTAGTACATATCCTGCGGCGGAAGGTGCCCGCAGCCGGGTCAAGCAGGCCACCCAGAAGTCGCCCGCCAAGGTTGGCGGTAAGATAGCCGCGAGAACATCCAGTGCTGTTCCTCAGACACAGTCTCCCTATGGCTATACTGCTCCCCAACCCCAGCCTCTGGGATCCACCGGCCCTGCTAATCCGTACAGCAACATTAACTCTATTCCTACGCCGCAGCCGTTCCAACCTCTGCAGCCACCGCAGCCGCAGCAGATGCAGCAGCCATCGTATGGAGGCAATCCGTACCAGCCCTCTGGCATGTATCAGCCACCCGTCCCAAGCTATTCATCTCCGGCACCGCCTCCCGTTTCTGGACCTCCCCGTAGCGGCACCCCGACCATATCGACAATGCACACTGCGCCGAAGGATAGCTGGAACGACGTCCCTATCGTGACAAAGGCTGCACCCCCCAGACGTGCTACCCCGAGCGCGCCTCCCCCAGTTGGTCCATACGGTGCCCAACCCAGCCAACCACCGCCTGGGCCTCCCATCTACGGCGCACCTCCCAAAGCAAGCCCCCCGCCTCCTCCCAAGGGCTCTGCTCCCCCTCGTGTCACATCACCCTTGGCTGGACCTCCTCAAACATTTCAGGCTCCTCCTCGGCCCTCGTCTGCGGCTAATCAGTATGCTCCACCGCCTCCGCAAGTTGGTGCTAGCCCCCAGATGGCAAATCTTGCTGCGCGAACTGCTTCTCCATACAACGCTCCTCCCGCTGGCGCTCCTCCTTCGAACAGATACGCCCCGGCCCCTGCGGCACAGCTGTCTAACCCTGCTCCTCCGGCAGGAGGATTCATGCCGCCACCTGTCGGCAGTACTGCCCACCCTCCCACCAACCCGTACAGCCAGTTTGCGCAGCCGCCAGCTGCGGCACCCGCAGCAAACCCGTACGCCCCAACAAACAACTACAGCTCACCTCCCGGTGCTGGAGCACCCCCTTCTGCCTCCGGGCCCCCCACTGGGCCGCCACCTATGGGCCGACCCGGGCCTCCCCTTGGCGCTGGCGCTACGCCCACGCCTCCTCCTCCCCGGGCCGCCGCGGCAACTCCGCCTACGGGCAGGCACCCGCCAGGTGACAGATCTCACATCCCTGCCGCCGCTCAACGCCTTGTCGAGATCCTGAGTGAGGATATGCAGCGCGTTGCGGCCAAGGCGCCGGCCACCTTTGCGCCTCAAGTCAAGGATACCCAGAAGCGCCTAAACCTGCTTTTCGACCATCTGAATAATGACGAGCTTGTGTCGCCTTTCAGTGTATCTAAACTATCGCAGGTTGCCGAGGCTCTCAAATCTAAGGATCATGCAGCGGCGGCCAAACTGCAGGCTGAGCTTCAGCGCGAGAGGGTCGAAGAATGCGGCCAGTGGATGGTAGGTCTATGTACTCAATTTTCATGAAAGAAAAACGGCTAACATTGAGTTTCAGGTTGGCTTGAAGCGTCTCATTAACATGAGTAAAGCAACACCTTAAATATTAGATGCAACGACGTAGAAGAAAACATTGATGAGTTGTATGAGGATGACAAAAATGGTTGTGGGGAGTGATGTTACCCGCGCAGTGTTTTAGAAGTAGTAGTAATATCAGCCCTTTGAAATTACTACGTTATATGCTGTGACCCTTTTTTTTTTACAATTCGTGTAGATATTCAATCGTTGGGCATGAGACAACAAAGACAGCTCAAACTCAAGAGGTACCTTATAGTAGGTAGCTGTGGGGTCCACTACCAAGGAAGTGAACAGCGATCCGTCAAACCAGCCAACGCACGCCTGTCCGCACCGCTCTCGAGGCATCCCCTGCAGAACAAACGACGCACTAGCAGCTCAAAACGAAAGCTCTTTCGCTCAGAGAGCTCCGGAACCTTGTCGCACCTCCGCCATGACAGAGGGCGTATCGTCGTCCAGCGACGCCGCCGCCCAACGAGCCGCAGATCAGGCCCGACAGCGCAAGGCGCGCCGCGAGGCCAAGATCAAGGCCGGCGGCTCCGCGCGCCTCGACAAGATTACCGGCATCGGCGGGCGCGTTGTAGGAGGTATGACCAAGAAGAAGAAACAGACCCCCCCCC
>LUFD01000039.1:0-10559 GCA_003025255.1 Cordyceps pruinosa
CCTCCTCCCCTCTTCTCTCCCTTGTCCTTTTTTTTTTTTCGCTATCAAGATATCTCTCCCCCGTCTCTCATAGTATACATACAAAACAAAAAGAAGAAAAAACTGGAAATTAATTTGGGGGACAAGAACAAGAAGGGGCAGAAAAAAAAAAGGGACAGCGACAAGAGCAAAAGAAGAAAGGAAAATATATCTTGTCCCGTCTTTTTTGTTTTTGGCTTTGGGCAACGCCTTCCTTCGTCGCTCTCACTCGCTTCTTCCCCCGAAATGCGGCGAAACAAGAAAGCTGCCTTCTCTAAAATGCAAAGGGGGAGAGATTGTTTGGGGGGGATTTCAGTCTATGTATAATGGCATTCTCTTCCTCTGTTCTTTCCTTTTTTCCAAACAAAACACACATGACTCCTTTTTTGTAGACAGGCCCTTTTGGCTTCTTCTCTTTTTTTTTCGGTGGGGGGTTTATGTTATCATACAGTTCCGAGACGTCCAATCACTCGTTATTCGGCGAGCTAGGCGAGTACTGGTTGCCAGAGCCAGAGTCTCCGCCAGAGCCCGACGGACCAGGTGTGCGGGGAGAGAACTGAGGCGACGTGGGGGAGTACCCGGGGCTCGTGGGCGACTGCTGCTGGCCGGGGCTGCGTCCGAAGCTCGGGCTTGTCGGCGAGTATGACTCGGGCGAGGTGGGAGACCACGACGGCGACGCGGGCGAGTACGACGGCGAGGTGGCGCCGCCGTGCAGGTTGGGCGACGCGGGGCTGTAGTTGGGACTGGCCGGCGAGTAGCTGGGCGATGTCGGCGAGTTGAACTGGGCCGGCGACGTCGGCGAGTAGTGTCGCGGCGAAGTCGGTGACGTCGGCGAGTAGCTGGGTGACGTCGGGCTGTAGTTGGGGCTGGCAGGGCTCGTGGGCCGCAACATGGGCGATGTCGGCGAGAAGGACGGCGATGACGGGCTGAAGGAGGGCGACGTGGCGTAACGAGCACCACCGTCCAGCATGGGCGACGTGGGAGAGTAACCCGTGTTGGGCGACGATGGGGAGTAGCCTCCCATGCCCGAGCTGAATGGCGATGTGGGCGACGTGCTGAACGGACTGGCAGCACCGCGCGAGTACGGGCTCATGGAGCCGCTCGCACCGAAACCACCGCCATACTCGGTATTGAACCCAGTAGGTGTTTCCGAGCCGGCACCCTGGATCGGAGAGAAGTTGCCAGAAGCAGGTGAGGCCATGCTGAGATAGCCAGAGTCACCCATCGGCGAGCCGCTATCGTACGGTGTGGCAGCGCCCTCGCCCTCGCCGTCCTTGCTGGGCATGCCAGGCATGAGACCCATGCGAGAGTTGTCCGAAATGACCGTCTCCAGCATCTTGGGATCCAAGTACACGTCAAAGCCGCCAGTGCCCATGGGTGCAAGCTGGCCAAGCATGACGTTCTCGGAGATGCCACGGCAGTCATCGAGTTCGCCGGAAGCTGCAGCCTCCAGCAGAATTTCCACCGTCTCCTCGAAGGAGCAACGCATCAGCGCACCGGTGTCAGCACGGTTGATACCGTGACGAGTGACAGCCGAAATGACACCACGGTACGTCATAATGTCGCAAAGCAGAGCAATGTGACGATGGTTGACGTACGAACCGTCAAAAGCCAACACGTTTGTCAATTCCTTCACCAGCGCAGATCGCACAGCCTCAACGCCAAAGACCTCAGTAATCTGGTACAGGTCGTTGCTGTACGTTCTTCTCGGATCGACGCCAGGGACAGCGAGCACCTCTCGGAGGGCTGAGCCACTGGTATCCAGGTACCACTGCGTGCATTTCGGGTTGTCCTTGAGAGCCAGTTCAGACCCGTCTACGTCCTCAATCAGGCGAGTGCCTTTAGTCAGGAAGGCTCTCTCGACACCAGGGACACCACGCAGGGTCATGGTATCCAGCAAGTGGGCTTCTAGACGCTTGAGCATAACATCGTCTTCAATCCTTGTGTCGGGATCCTCGTCTTTGCCATCATCGCGGCGAATGGTGCGGATACGGATGACTTGCTCATCGGCGTTGTTGTCCGAGAAGATAATAGCCAAATCGTTGGCATATTCTCCCTTGATGCACGCTGCAACATCATCAATCTTGATTTCCTTGTCCAAAAGTTTTTGGCGGTCAAGAGTGATACGGAGGAGCCAGCGCGACTGCCGGTGGATCGTATCCTGAGCATCATCGGGAATCATAAAGTACGATTCAACCATATCCACATCTTCAGCAATGTTGGTGGCCTGCACATCAGGGTCGTAGTAGATTTCGGTGACCGATGTGACGGAGCGCAGGTTTGTATACTCGACCAAACTACGGAGCTTCTTGGCCTGCTCCTGAGTACCCAGCTTAGTATCCAAGTAGACAGCCATGCTGGGCGTTTTGATATTCTTTGCCAAGTTAAGAATCTCCTTGAGACGCGGCACACCAAGAGTGACGTTCTTCGAGGACACACCAGCAAAATGGAAAGTGTTGAGCGTCATCTGAGTCGCGGGCTCACCAATAGACTGAGCCGCAAGAACGCCAACCATTTCACCGGGGCTAACGAAAGCTCGGTCCCAACGGTTCTGGAGCTCACCAATGACGTGATCAAAGGCAAGTTTGTTCAAGCGATGCACGTACACAATCTCTTTGAAAGCAAGGCGAGATCGCAAGAGTGCCTTGAACAGAATGGTGGCGTTGAAATCGGCCTCCAGCGAGATAGGATCCGTGCCGCGCACAATCTTCATATTAGACAGCAAAGTCTGCACGGTATTGATAACATCGGATGGGCGAAGGTTGCTGCGATCAGTTTCGCGGATGTTAAAGACGCGCTTGGCGCTCTCAATAATACGACCAATGTTGAGAGGGAGCTGCATCATCTCTTCGCCCATCTTGCTCTTGTTTATGTCACGGACGGTACGTCTGTCGGCAAGCAAAGCATCCCACTCCATGTCCAGCAATTCCATGGACGCCCTGTCGCCAGCCAGCTCGTTGCCGTACTCGTAGTCCTTGCGGAACCACTCAGGTGGATTGGCAAGATCCAGGCGGTATTGCCTCTCAAAGGCGGCATCAGACATCTTGATGGTGCCCAGTCTCTGTTTTTCAATGCACATAGCATCGAGACCATCTTCACCGTACAAGAACTGAATGACATCGCCAAGTGAGTTACGCACAGTGCCGTCGTAACGTGCGCTAAGGTCTTCAAGCGCCTTGACGAGACGTCGCTGGATGTAACCAGTCTCTGCAGTCTTGACCGCAGTATCAATCAGACCTTCTCTACCAGCCATGGCGTGGAAGAAGAATTCCGTAGGGGTCAGGCCACGAAGGTACGAGTTCTCCACAAAGCCACGAGCCTCAGGGGAATAGTCGTCCTTTGTGAAGTGAGGCAGCGTTCGGTACTTGAAGCCGAAGGGAATGCGCTTTCCCTCGACAATCTGCTGACCCACAAGAGCCGTCATTTGCGAAATATTAATGGAAGAACCTTTGGAACCA
The DNA here is from genome assembly GCA_003025255.1 of Cordyceps pruinosa. Taxonomy (NCBI): domain Eukaryota; kingdom Fungi; phylum Ascomycota; class Sordariomycetes; order Hypocreales; family Cordycipitaceae; genus Cordyceps; species Cordyceps pruinosa. Next base: position 3,477 of record LUFD01000039.1, read on the forward strand.
GATTCTGCCATGGTGACAGCGTTGTTGGAATCCTTCAAACTCTTCTGTGTTGAGGTACCAGCCTGGTCACGAGCCATGTTGAGAGCCATGGAAACCTTGTTCTCGAAAGTGGCACGGACATTCATACCAGGGAGAGCCTCCAGCTCGTTGGCAGTGGCCTGCGCGGTCAAACGAGCGACTTCAGCTTTGTGCTCATCGATGTGGGCTTGGACCTTGTCAATGGTCTCTTTATCGGGAATAGTATCACCAATACCGATACTGTGACCAGTGTTGAGCAGCCAGTAAGTGACCACTTGCTGCACGCCGTTCAAGAACGCCATGGCGCCTTCGGGTCCGAGCTCGTTGTAGCACAGGTGGATAATACCGCCTGCGGCGGCACCGACATTCTTCTTCTTGAGAAGACCATACATGAGCTGGCCACTCTGGATAAGCAGGCCAGCATCATGCTTAGGATTGTCCAGCTTGTCTTCTTTGCTGTACAGGCTGATCTCGGGGGGGATGACCATGCTGATAATCTGTTTACCAGTCCAGCGCGGTCTCGGCTTGAGAATAGCCGGCTGTGGAATTACACCATCCCAGTTCGGAACCCAGAGCATGAGGTTTTGAACAAACTCCTTGTCGATGAATGTGTCACGACGGCAGAGCTTATAAACACCAGCCAGAGAGTCCTGGACGATACCCATCAGGGGACCGTTCTTCTGGGGCGAGACAATGTTGTTGGGGACGAGGCAAAGCTCCTTGATTTCAGCTCGAGTTTCCTCGGTCTGGGGAACGTGCAAGTTCATCTCGTCACCGTCGAAATCGGCATTGTAGGGAGATGTTACGGACAAGTTGAGACGGAAAGTCGAGTAGGGCATGACCTTGACGCGATGACCCATCATGGATTCCTTGTGTAGAGAAGGCTGACGGTTGAAGATGATGTAGTCGCCGTCGATGAGATGACGCTCAACTTTCCACCCGTATTCTAGAGAAATCTGAGCAGCGCGTCTGTGATGTCGCAGGTCGATTCTGGTGCCATCGGAGCGAATGACGTATTTGGCACCAGGATGTTCGTTCGGTCCGTTCTCGACAAGTTGGTGCAGCTTAGCAATGTTGTAGGGAGTGACAGTCTCGGGATATGTGAGAGTGCGAGCAATGCTTCGTGGGACACCGACTTCGTGCAGAGACAAGTTGGCGTCGCCGGTAATGACAGTACGCGCGGAGAAGTCGACACGCTTACCCATCAGGTTACCTCGCAGACGACCCTCCTTGCCCTTGAGACGGGCGCGAATGGCCTTGACAGGGCGGCCGCTCTTTTGGAGCGCCCGCGGCTGGCCAGCAATATCGTTATCCATGTAGGTAGCAACATGGTATTGCAACAGTTCCTCGAAATCACGCGCGATATGTTGCGGTGATCCTTCGCGAATGGCCTGCTTGACATTGCCGTTGGCGCGAATAATGTCGCCAAGCTTGTAGGTCAAATCGTCTTCATTTCTCATGCCGGTACCAGTACCATCCATGGAAATACTAGGACGCACGGGAGGCGGGGGGACAGGCAGGACGGTGATGATCATCCACTCGGGACGGGCATAGTCCGAGTTGAGACCCATGTTGTGCAAATCGCGCTCAGAGATGCGGCGCAGGATACCGTGGGCCATCTCGGCGCTGATGACGACGGTTTCCTTTCTCTTGGGACCTTCTTCCGAAGTGACCTCAAAAGCGGCCTTGAGTTGCAGCGCGGCCTGCCTCACCTGCGGCTGCATGTTGCCGCACCCGCCGTGTCCTTCGAGAACAACATTCTTGACGCCCGGTGCAAACTCTTCTTCCTTGTTCTTATCTTGTCGATCCTCATTCTCGCACTTGCGCTTCTTCTTGCACACGGCCCAGACGCGCTTGAATCGGAGTTTCGGGTCGCGGGTACGAATAGCTGCAACGAATTCGGGATCGCTCTGAGAGTCCACGTTAGCATCCAGCAAAGCTCCGAAGCTTCATGGAGTGAAGGGAAGACCAACTTCATCGGCCAACACTTTGCTGCAGTTGTGGCAGACAATCTCCAGAACCTTCTTCACTTTCTTGATGAATCCGGGGTGATAGACGGGCTTTGCCAGCTCTATGTGACCAAAATGGCCCGGGCATTCGCTCATGGGCTGCGAGCAAGTCTTGCACTTGAACTGGCGGTCGATGGATCCGAGGAGGGGATCGTTGAGACCGCCGTCGCGCGGCGTGGTCTTGTTCTCTTCCATGGTTTCGGGGTAGAGAATGTGCGCGACGCTCATGTTTTTGATCTCCTCCGGGGACAACAAACCAAACTGAATCTCCTCGACAGTTTTGAGCGGCGCGCTCGAATGCGGAAAGGGGAGGTTCGCCATGGTGGATCGACGTGGCGATGTTCGACCGAGATGTTGAAAAACTTTGACCGTCCAGTTAAGGCGTCAAAGCGACGCGCCTCGAGGGAGGATGGTAGAGATACAGCCGTGTGCGACGAGAAGAAAATAGCAGGGCGCCCGGGGAAAACGCGCGGGGAAAAAAACCAGGTCGAACTGGATCCGAACGCGAACGAGTCTCTGGCCCGATGGCAGAAGCCGCGCGAGTCGAGTTGCGGATGGCCCTTGAAGGCAGCAGCGCCCTGTCCTGGCCAGCGGCCCAGGAGAACCTCAGGCTAATCGCCCCCGTCGCCTCCTCCTCTGGGGTCGCAAAACGCGGTGCTTCGCAGGTCGCCGGGTCGTGGGGCACTCGGATGCGTGCTCGGTGATGTCGCGCTCGATGGCCGACACGCGTGGTGATGAGTTGGAGGCCCGTGAACAAGTTTTTCACGTGGTTGAGGCGTGGCGACAAAGGGCAGGCCGAAGAAACTAGAGGTAAACGTGATTGCGAGAGGCTCGCACGGCGCTAGTCCTCTTTGGGCCACGCCGCCTCCTAAGGGAGCACAAGTCGTTGCCTGAGGCAGAATTCAGGGAGGTACCAGGAACAAGCGCCGGGACTGCGAAGCACGCATTGCCAGCGAAATCTGGCTGGGATCGCAGGCACCACCCGTCCGGGAGGAAGTCGAGCTACCTTGACGGCGCACAGCGGTCTGTCTGGGGTAACGCGACTCGAACACCTCTCCGCCAATGGTTTCCCTTCACCACAGTATTGATTTGCTCAATTGGTGGTACGATTGGATGCTGCGCGACAGAAATGAGCCGGCTGGCACATTGCAGTTTTATCATGCACTTGGGCATTAACGAATTATCCAGTCCCTGCCCGGTGTATGCCTCCACCTGGGGCATCGCGACTCCTCAGCGATGCGCTGGCATCCGTTCAATCCCACTTGGTGGCTACGGAATTAACCCTTCGCCAGACTCGCGCGTTCCAGTTTTATCATGTATTTGGGTATTGACAACAAATGAACCAGCCCCTCGCCTGCCTTTATTTTCGCTTGCTGCGTCCGCCCTTGGCCCCTCCCCGCTTCGGTGGCACAGCCTCGGCGCCCCCATGCGAATCAGACTGGTCATCCCCCGGGCTTCGCCGTCGCATCGTCCCCGTCGACACCGCTATGAACTCGTCCTCGCTGTCGCTCTCGCCCAGCGTGAACAGGATCGGCATGCGGAACTCGTCGCCGCCCCGCTCGTCCTCGGTCTTCAGCTGGCCGTCTGTCATGACGTCCACCTCCTCGTCCTCCGCGTCCAGGCGCCGTCTGTGGATCTCCTCCTGCGCGTACAGGTCGAACTCGTCCTCCTTTTCAATGTACTCGACGTTCTCCTCGACCTCGGCGAAGTCGGGCGCCAGCGCCGACCACTTTTGCGGGCTGATGACGGACCAGATGTAGATGCGGCCGGTTTCCAGACCGCACGCAGCAAGCATGGCCCGGGCGGGGTGCCATTCAATGACGCCCTGCTCCTCCTTGGGGTCCTTGAGCATGCATACCAAGCTCCCGTGGTTGCGCTCCCAGACATACAGCTCGTGGTTGTTATATGTAGACGCCGCAACGTATTCGCCTGTCGCGCTGAACGTGACGTGGTTCCACGACAGGCGGTTGACAACGTCTTGGAATTTGTGCTCGATCGGTATTTGTATCGTGTCGGGGTCAAGGTCCTGGGCGGATAGGTTTGGTATTCGTAGTGTGCGAATGATGCGATCCTGTGAATTGACCAACAGGTCTCGACCCGAGCCCGTAATTCTTAATGTAGTTATTGCGCCGGCGCAGATTTTCTCAGAGTAGATGATCTCGAGCGTTTTGGCGTCGATGATGTTGATTTTGCCCTTGCTCGTCCCCGCGAGGATGTGATCGCCGGACATGGTCCAGACCGCCGAAGTGGTCATTTGCTTGGCATCCTCCTTTGTCTGGCGCTCGTCCGCGTTCGCTCGTCTCGGCGCTGAAGGGAGTACGCGCTTGACGTCGACGGGCTCGGAGACGTCGACAAGAGCCGGCTGCTCCTCAAATACGGCGGCGACGAACTGAAAGCTGGCCGCTGGTTAGTCAAGAACAGCGGCGCCCCACGGCCGGGTCACCAACCTATTCCACGGGTGAAGCTCCGCCATGTACACCGGGGCGCGGAAGCGCACCTCGCGGAATCTGCTTCCATCTTGCAGATCCCACAGGATAGCCCTCCATCCCTGGCACGCGGAGAGCAGGTAGCGACCACACCTCGACCAGCTGAGAAATGTGATGCTCTTGTTGTGGCCGCGCAGCTTCCTCGCCACGCCCATGGTGTCCAGATCCCAGACGACAACGGTGCCATCGACGCGCCCGGAAGCAAGGTAGTCGCCCTTGCGGTTGAATCGCAAAAAGGTCGCGTGGCCCGACCGGATGGTGCTCGTGATGCTCTCTGGGTAATCCTGGAGCAGGTAGTCGTCGGAGAGAAGCAGGTTCATGATGGGCGGCGCGGGGTGTCAAGCCGCTCTCTGCCTATAGAGTCGCGCGCTGTAACGGTTCCGGCGAGTTCGTATCGCAAAGAAGAAACTGTCGCGTTTTCGCAGCGGTGAAAATCCAAAAGGGCTGTTACAAAGTCGAGGATGGCTGAGGTGCTCGCATGCGGTGTCGCGGCGCGACGAGTTTCGCTGCCGCTTCTGTGGAGCTCCACCGCGGGGCAGCTCTTGGGGAGCGAGAGTCGGCAACGTCGTTCCGCCAACAGCCCAAGAGAATATTGCGAAATGGCGAATTCAAAGTAGGCGAGGCTATCTACTGTGCTGCTTATATCTTCTAATTTTGCTCTAGATTTGAATATGTTCGCGAGTTCGAACAGCCCGACCATCTACTACGCAACACTTGGATCGTAGTTCGGGTTGACGGCAGAGCTTTCACCAAGTAAGAGCCGCATGCGCCGCTCCGAATCTATCTCTCTTACTGACCTGCGGCTCTCAGGATGTGCGCAAGATACGGCTTCGAGAAGCCGAATGACCGCAGAGCCCTTGACGTCATGAATGCGGCCGCCAAGGCTGTGGTCACTGACCTTCCGGAAATCACCATCGCATACGGCGTCAGTGATGAGTACAGGTAATGACTAGGTTATACGTCCGGCATACCGCGGCTCATATTTTTCAAGCTTCGTCCTTCACAAATCCTGCAATTTATTCGAGCGAAGAGCAAGGTATGGTGCTACCATCAAGGGTCTCTAGGTGACTCATGTATACTGACATGAAATAGTAAACTTGTCAGCACCATCGTGTCGACCTTTACGGCAAATTACGTCCACTCCTGGCCGAATTCGTTCCCGGATACGCCTTTGTCATTCCCCTTGCCTACCTTTGACGGGCGCGCTGTCTGCTACCCAACCATCCAAAATCTGCGGGACTACATGAGCTGGCGTCAAGCGGACTGTAAGTAGTTTCCATTTTTCATTCGGCAGTGGTATGAAGCTGATGAATCAGGTCACATTAACAACTTGTACAATACCGCCTTCTGGTCTCTAGTCCAGCTCGGTGGTCTCGACAATAAGGAGGCAGAGAAGACGCTTGCGGTAGGAATGCACCTGCCTTCCTTCACGAAGCCAGTCGTCTAACAAACCGCTGTCGCAGGGCACACTGGCCGCCGAGAAGAATGAAATTCTCTTCTCTCGGTTCAAAATCAACTACAACAATGAGCCCGAGATTTTCAGAAAAGGAAGCGTCGTGTTCCGAGATGTACGTGGAGCAATGAGCATGCCCCTCTGTCCCAGCTAACATGCGCCAGTATGAACTCGTCGACCCGGCAAGCCACAAGACGGCAGATACAGTCGACGCGTTGGCAGAGCCTGTGCAGCAGTCCAAAACACAGAGTGAGAACGACAAGAAGCGCCGCTCCAAAGCACGAATCGTGGTCGAGCACTTGGATATCATTCGAGATGATTTCTGGGATCGAAGACCGTGGATACTGTCAAACAAACCGGGCAAAGTTCCCAAGGAAACGTAAAATAGCATGAAATATATATATATATTCCTTCCATACCTCAACAGCGCTATATTTAAACGGACTTTTGCTATATTTCACCCAATGTCCAAACGCCGACGCAAATGCAAGAAACCAACTCCATGACTGTATCGACGCAAGCGCAAGGGTCGTTCTATTTGCCTCCCTTCTTCTCCTTGCGCTGGCGTCTCTTCTCCTCTTTGCGCGCTCGCCGATTCCGGCCCTCGGCGACCGCCGCGTCGTCGCGCGAGCCGGATTTCGACCTCGCCTTCTGCGCTCTGAGTGCCAGCTTGTTCTGCGCCTTCTCCGCCCTGCGTTTGCGCTGGGCGTCCTTGCGCGCCTTGCGCACCTCCTTGGGGGCCTTGATCCGCGACGGCTTCTTGGGTTTCGTCTCGGCGGCGTCGCGGTTGGCCTTGGCCTGCGACGAGGTTTTGGATTTTTTCTCAGCGGCGTCCGGTTTGGGCTTGGACCGTGATGGCGTTTTGGATTTCTTCTCGTCGGCGTCGGAGACGGGTTTGGTTCGCGTCGGCTTTTTGGTTTTCTTCGCGGTGGTGGCGGGGTCGGGCTTTGTCCGCGATGGTGGCGCGACCGCCGGTGTGGACGACTCGTCTTCTTCTTCTTCTCCTTCTTCCTCATTCTCTTCTTCGCTCTCTTCTTCCTCCTCTTCCTCCTCCTCTTCTTCTTCTTCTTGCTCGTCCTCTTCCTCCTCCTCCTCCTCCTCCTCCTCCTCCTCCTCC
>LUFD01000040.1:0-17195 GCA_003025255.1 Cordyceps pruinosa
GCCCGGGCTTCGGCCGCCTCGTGCGCGCCGCGCGCGGCAGCGGCTGGCCGGTGAGCGTCGTCTCGGTGAATTGGTCGGCGGACTTCATCCGCGGCGCCGCGGGCGACGCGCTGCGCGCCGACGACGCCGTGACGGCCAACGCCACGCGCGAGGCGGACGGCGCCGTCTGCGGGCCGGACGCCCTGGGGGGCGATCTCCTGGTGTGCGCGCCGGACAAGGCGCGCGCGATGCGGCGGCTGTCGACGGCGGCCGTCTACTTTGGCGACTCGACGACGGACCTGGCGTGCCTGGTGGAGGCGCGCCGCGGCGTTGTGATGGCGGCGGACGACGGCGGCGGGAGCGCCCTGTTGAAGACGCTGCGGCGGCTGGGCTTTGTGGTGCCGCACGTCGAGGAGGCAACGGGGGAGGCGATGGCCTGGGCGAGGACCTTTGACGAAGTTTTGGACAGCGGCTTTTTTAATGAATAGAAACCTGCCTCGTTCGAGGATAGCGATGGTGTCAAAGAATGAGCTTCACAAGGTCTTTCCTTTTGAGGGCTTTCTATCTCTCCTGCGAAATGTGCCTGGCATGCCTGCTTATGGACACGCTGCCTCGCCTGCTCCGTCTTGAACGAACCTCGACAACACAGGAAAGCTCAGCAAGATTCGCAACCACTGCCTCTTGTATATGCCGTCTCACCTCCCCAATCGACCGCCCTGCGACGCGCCCGACAACATGCAATGTCCCAGCACAAGCGCCTCGTCTACGGCTGCTACCACTTTGCCATCGGCCTGCGCGTGCGCCGCTGCGTCGCTTAGGCCCGGGCCGCGCCGGACTCCCGTCGCGCGTGCAGCCACTTTGGCTTCCACCCGTGGAACTTGGTCGCCACCGCGCGGCTCTGCGACCTGTGCTCCCGGCAAGATGGCGACGAGGCGGCTGCCCGCGCCGACGACAAGGAAAACGGGGACCGTGGAATAAGTAAGCCTGTGCTCTCTCGGTTGTACTGACGCCGCTGCTGGGGAGGCATTCGATTTCGCTCCACTTGCGTCTGCATGGCAGGACGTGCGAGGGGAGTTTCGCGGGGAGGAATGGCTGCTCTGGTGTAATCGGAGTTTGGCCACTCCCGGAGATCCTGGCGGCGGCTGATCATGTCTGATGTTGGCTGTGCAATAATGGAGCAGAAGTTTATGTGCTCGCTACTCCTCCTGCTGAATAAAAGTGCATCGTTAGCAAAAATATTTCCCCTAATGCTTGTGAGAGCTGAACGTGGTGCGGTATCTGCAATGAAGGGCTGCGTCGGTGTGATGAAGGGGTCTGCGTTATATGAGACTGACAGAAACAACGAAACTTCGCGCGGAGCTCACTAAAGATCACAACGGGAATAGAAGCACCGCGACTAGGCTGTATTTCATAGTGAGACTCGACGATGGGTGTTTTGCGACCGAGCTGAAGAATCGCTTCCAAGGTTAGTCACGTCGAGAAAACAGGAGTTTTGGCAGCCTGGAATTAGTGTTTGCATTCGAGATATCAAGTTGAACTCTGCCTAGCGTTTGCTCTTGTAATTGAATGCTAATAAAGTATGTAATCTTCCCCAGGAAGTCCTGAGCCTACCCTAATACAGCCGTGACATCCTATGCATTGTATGCAGCAATTCCGGTAGAGATCCGTCAATTAATGTTGCATTCATTCAAACCACCCCACTCTGGAGGTTCGGCATCGTTCTGTTCGGGCTGCCCAGCAGCCTGTCGCCGGAGATGATTGATTTGAGCCAGGCTGGCGGCGCGTTCGGCAATGGCGGCCTCAGTCTTAATATCTGCCGTACCCTGATTTCTAAGAGCCGCTTCGAGCATATTTCGCCCTGTTAAGAGTACCACTTGGCTCTTCAAGATGTCGATTTGTTCCTCCAGGAGCTCGTCTCGCTTCTTTATCATGGCGGGGAGGTTTACTTCTCTCATCGGAGTAAGGGTCGCCTGGACCAGAGTCAAGACGTCGTCGGTTAGTTGACCCAAATCGCCCAACGTGGCGGTGATGTCAGCCTCTGAGTGTTCCTCTGCTTCTTTGATAGAGTTGAGGCGGTCGCAAATCGCCGTTAGCAGCTCGCTCAGTTTTGCCATGGCCAAAGTCAACGCCTCCGTCGTGGAAATCGACTGTGTGACTGTGGCGGCCATTTTCCCCATCGATGTTGCTACCACTTCCATTGATGCGCCCATTTCTTTCATGGATTCGATAAATTCGAACGCTGTCTCCGGAAGTGAGAAGTGCTCCGCCGGCACCGTATTCTCTGCCGGCACCGCATTCTCTGCCGGCACCGTATTCTCTGCCGGCACCGTATTCTCTGCCGGTACCCTATTATCTGCCGATGCCGCCTTCTTCGCTGAATGGGGATGCTCTGACGTTTGGGTATTCTCAGTCGACACGGTATTCTCTGCAGACGGGACCATCTTGGACGGCGAAGCACTCTCTGTGGAGTAAGTTACAAGAAGTGATATCAGCAGCTTTTCAAGTATAAAATAGACCCAAGTTTTGATTCTTCTGTGAGGTATGTTGGGAGTTCCAGCGGTGCCTTTTGACGCGTGGGCAGAAAGGTTGCAGACGGCAGGTGGCGCTGGGCAACCTGCCGGCGACCTACCCTCGCTTCATCTGTGGTAAGCGGCATACAGCGTTGGCCACTGGATATCAATTAACGGATGGTACCGATTTTTTTTATTTATAAATCTGAGGGGGTCTTTGCTGCAAAGCCAATACAGCTCTCAAGGCCGCACTGGGATCTCCATTTTCAAAAGCACAACAAGCGAAGCTCCTTCTTTCATCTCTCTCAATAGACCAGCCGCCCTTCTTCGAGTGCCCCATCAACAAAGCTAAACTCGACAAATCTGCCAAACCAGAAGTTCGGTATCATGGCAGAGAGCTATGGCTGGCTCCCGCAGTGTTTGCCCAGCTTCAGCGGCTGACCCGCAGTGCCATCAGGAACTGCTCGAGAAGAGGCCCGTACTCGTGCTGAAACGAGATAAAGAAGCTGGAGCTGAGGGAAGACTAGGGTAGCACTTTGAATCGATACAACGGTGGAACTGACCCGGCATGGAATTGGCGAATTTGGAGTCGACATACGGATGAGGTGCAGACAGCCCAGGATTTCCCATCACAACGCACCAACCGTAGGTGAGTATAACTTCTTCACCTTACTATTATCATACTTGCGACTGAAACGGAGATAGAACTTGTTTTACTTTGAGACATTTATTCTCCCAGTGGAAATTATAGCTTCGCGAGGCTTCGCGCGGCTTCGCGTCCACCTTGGTCGGCGCGAGGCGCTGGCTATCACAAAATTGTAGCGTACTCGTCTTTACAGTAAGCTGCCTACGACTGCTACCCAGCCTATGGGAACTCTCAAGGTATATCCCACCAGCTTTCATGCACATCCTTCAGATCCACGGTTCCAGGCAGTTTCAGGTACGGCGTCATATCTGAGCTTGGGTCGCCTTCGGCCCTTGTCCAGCCATTCCCAAAATACCACGAAAATCGATTCCCCGTATCCGAGAGATATTCGTATTCCCAGTCCTCCCATCTTGGCTCACGACGGACAATGGTAATATGACCGGCGCTACCCGGCCAAACTCCATGAATGCGTGCGCCCGGCCGACCCCCGTTGTACCAGGAGCTGCAAGGGTCTGAAAGTACGGTCGTGGCAAAGAAGTCGTCTGCGTACTCGACAAAGTCGTCTGCAGCTTTCCGAGATGGAGCCATGGATTTGATACCCTCACGCGAGACCTTGCGCAGCACTTTGGCGAAGTATGTCAGTTGGTTCTCGACGCTATGTGGAACAGTTCCGGATGGACCAGTTCCATGAGGCCCATGTACAAAAAGCAGATTTGGGAAGCCGGGAGTTGAGAGACCTAGATAAGTATATGGGAATCCGTATTCGCCATCTGCTCCCCATATGTCTCCGAGGTCTCGACCATGCGCCCGAATAGGGAACTCAGGGACCATGTCGACGTTCGCACCGGTAGCGCAGAACACGGCATCGACATCGCGCTGGACTCCATCCTGGGTTTCAATGCCGGAACTGGTGAACCGTTTGATCGTCTTTGTGATGTACTCGACATTATCCTCTGTGATAGCTTCGAGGTAGCCGGGTCCAGGGGTGAGACGGCGACAATTGGGCGAGAAGTCTGGCACTAGATGTTGAAGTAGCTCGGGTTTCTTCACGAGGCGTTTTTGCATGATCTCTGTGAAGCTGCGCCGGAGATCTTGATTCGATTCCGAATCTCGGAAGAAGGTACTAAAGCGACGCCAGTATTTATCCTCGAGCTCTTTTCTGAACTTGAGGTACGCTCCTGGGTCCTGGAACGATTCTTTCTGCTGATCGGGTATCGGCTGGGGCTCGAAAGTACGAGAATCTCCAGCCCAGGACGCAGCTATCCAGGTGCGATTCCTGGCGTAGTGATCTAGTTTGGCGACCGACTTTTGCAGGTTTGCAACAAGCTGGATGCCACTGGCGCCATTACCGATGACCGCAACCCTCTTGCCGGCCGGATCGAATGACGGATCCCAATCTGATGTGTGTCGGAGTAGCCCTTTATAGTCGGAGATGCCAGGGTAATCGGGAATCTTCCATGCGTTGAATCTTCCAGTTGAGGTGAGCACAAAGTCTGCCTTCTCGAGACTGACAGATCCAGTCGCGACATCCTCGACGCTCAGAGTCCACACTCCCTCAGCAGCATCCCATGCCGCATCCACGATCCGGCTCCCGAACTTGGCGAATTTGTAGATGTCATATTTCCGAGCTATGGATTGCCAGTACTCGAGAATTTCCGGGCCCGTCGAAAACTGGTCAGACCAGTCGAGCTTGGGCGCAAATGTGGATTGATACACATGAGATGGAATGTCGCAACGAACTCCGGGATACACATTCTCAAGCCAAGTACCACCCTACCGGCATATTAGCCATATTAGCCATATGAGCTATCATGTGAAAATAGTAGCGTAGGGCTCCTCGTACAAAATCAGCGTTTTTCTCATAAATCGTGAGATTCACATTTGGAACCTTGGCTGGTAGTAACACGCCCGCCGATATTCCCGCCAGGCCGCCTCCAATGACGGCAACTTTTAAAGCCCGCGGCTCGTCGATGAATCTATCAACGAGAGTGCGGCCGGATTTCCCATATGAAAATGGCTTCGCATCATATTTGAATCGGGGAGTTCCGGCATCAGTTGGCACCCCGTTAGCGAGTGCAGTGGGGGCATTTTGGTCTTCATTCGTAGAGGCAATGCCATTCGTCGAGTTGCAATGACTGGACGCCATATTGCAAAACCCCCGAGGAAATGAAAAGTCTAGATTTGATAACCTTGTTGAGTTGAATACACACGATATATACCGGCACAGTGGCTGGATTGCCAAGAGCCTACGTCTTTAAACCTCCGATATCAATTGGATGGCGTGATAGCAGCTAGTTCTGAGGCAAGCCCTTCAACTCTTGAGAGCACGCACTTACCCCGCAGTATTGTATCATGCTTAAAAGGGACTGTACTTATGATAGCACATTCTAAGAGTTTCCCAATGGCTAGCTTGTCGTCGCACTGCTTTGCAGTGGTACATGCTTTGTCACGCTCCTCGTCGTCTGCTTGACGTGGAGATAAATATGCCGGCCATGGGGCGGTATCGCACATGTCCTGGGGCATCATAGACTAGACGTATTTAACCCTTTCCCCTGCGCTTGCCGAACCTGTGGGCTTACTTGTGATAATTGTGCAGGTACCAAGAACAGGACACCCAAACTAGGGACAACGGTTGCGTCGAGATCATACGAAATGGCCGAAGAGAAGAAAAAGACACATCACATAAGATGGTTTGCTGACTCCGACACAAAAGAGGACCGGAAGCTTATCAACAAGCTCGACTTGCTCATTGTGCCGTACGCCTTTCTTGCGTACTGGGCAAAATACATCGACCAGGCAAATCTGAGTGAGTTTGAGCGAGACGCTGCCAGTAATCCTAATCGCTGACCAGGAAATTGCTAGACAATGCTTATGTTGCCGGCCTCAAAGAAGATTTGGGACTCAATGGAAACGATCTTGTCCAGTTGCAGGCCCTCTACATTGTCGGAGCCGTAGTAGGACAACTGCCCTTCCTATTTTTATTTACTTGCATTCCGATGCACTGGACAATCCCCTTTCTAGACATCGGTTGGGGTATATTCACGCTATTACAATACCGCGTCAATTCGTTCGCCGAACTGGCCGCGTACAGGTTCCTGGTGGGCTTGTTTGAGGTAGGCTTTCCACGCCGCCGGTGACTTCTTGCTCATCTCTGTGTAGGCGGCATTTTTCCCGGGAATGCATTACATCTTTGGTTCCTGGTACCGAGGCAACGAGATCGCCCGCCGCGGCGGTGTCTTCTACATCGGCCTCACGCTTGGGACACTGACTGCTGCGCTCATCCAGTCCAGCGCGTCGGCCAGCCTCGATGGCGTCAACGGCCTCGCTGGGTGGCGATGGATGTACATTGTCTGCTCAATCATCACGATTCCAATCGGGATCTTGGGGTATTTTATTCTTCCAGGGACACCAGACCAGCCAAACAGGCTCTTTCTCAAGGACTCGGAGATATTGCTGGCCAAGGACAGGCTGCGACGGGCGGGCCACCAGTCATCCGGAAAAGTTACCTGGACCACTGTGAAGAAACTAGCCACTCGGTGGCAGCTTTGGGTTCTAGTGTTTCTCGATATCTTCTTCTGGAACGGTAGTCTCAACACTACTACTGGCGGTTATCTCTTGTGGCTGAAGAGTCTCGGTAGGTACAGCAGCTCCAGGCTCAATGCGCTTGGTGCAATTTCGCCCGGCCTCGGTATTTTCTACACGCTCTTTATTTGTTTTGCGTCCGACCTATTCCTTGGTCCTGCATGGGCCATCACGGTATCACACGTGTGGAATATTATCGGCCTGATTATTCTTCTCGTCTGGGACGTACCAGAGGGAGCAATATGGTTCGCATTCTCGACCACATATTCGGCTGTAGCTATGTCCAGCGTACTATACGGATGGGTAAACAGCCAACTCCGTGCTTCTCCCGCAGAGAGATCGTTTACTCTCGTGCTGATCAATGCGCTCTCGCAATCTACTACGGCTTGGACATCCATACTGACGTTCCCAACTGTCGAGGCGCCAAGATTCACCAAGGGATATGCGTTTGTATTGGCAAATGCAACGTGCTTAATTGCACTTGCTCACATCATTGCATTTTACCGCAAAAGAAATCGGTACGTCAGGAAGTTTGCAGTCGCCACCGAATCCGAGAGCTGACCAGACCTTGTGTAGTTTGACGGAGAGTGGTGACTCTGCTGTACAAGACGTCGATGGAGTGCTTGGGGGAGCAGAAACAGTGAATAAGATTGCTTGAATGCCTCCAAATATACTATTGATTGCGCTTGAAGGTCGTGGCGCTCGGGATTTATTCTGGACAGGGTCGTTGGCAAAGCCTGTGCTACGCCGTTTCTAAGTGTACAGTAGAGTAGCGGCTGTTCATCTAGGGAGATAAACTCGGAAATTAGCCAGGGGGTTCATTGACCTGTAATCTCTAGAGGATTTTCTACCGTCACGTCATTGTTGTCTCCATAAGATACGGGTGGTGGTGGTTGTCACGGCCATTCCACCAGCACGCCATAGCGGGTAGCTATTGCTGCACGGACAACTTTATAATAAATTACAAAGCACGTTAGAAGGCGGCATGGAAGTGGAGGGTTCATCGCTTTCCATATCCCAAAACACTCATAGACGGACGACAGCACCACACTAGCTCCAAGTAGAGACGACACATACCTTTCGTGTACAGCACCATGTCAGAAGTCAAAGACAGGGCAAACCACTTAGGTGGCGACAGACTGGGAAATGGCAAGAAACAAATCTTGCTCAATGCCTTTGATATGTCGACTGTTGGGCATTTGTCCCCTGGCCAATGGAAGGTTAGTCACGCCGCCTGCACTCTTGCCGCGGCTGTCATGGCCAAAACTGAGCCTTTGTAGAACCCGGTGGACAAATCTGCGACCAAGCGCGACTTGCAGTATTGGATCGAACTTGCAAAGCTTCTTGAACGTGGTGGTATTAATGCCTTATTCCTCGCTGATACATACGGGGGCTACGACACGTATGAGGGCAGCCTAGATAACTGCATTCGCCGGGCTGCACAGTGGCCTGTGACAGACCCTACAATTGTAAGAATCTGATTCCCCGGGCCACAGATTAATCTAACGCATACAGCCCATCTCAGCCATGGCTGCGGTGACAAAAAACCTGGCCTTTGGTATCACCGCGTCCACCTCATTCGAGCCTCCGTTTCTTCTTGCAAAGCGGTTCTCAACACTTGATCACTTCACAAGAGGTCGCATTGGCTGGAATATTGTCACTTCTTGGAAGAAGGCGGCGTTCAAAGCCATTGGGCTAGACAACCCAATTGACCACGATGAACGGTATCTACAGGCCGACGAGTACTTGAGGGTCCTGTACAAGTACGAGTCAACGTCGCGAATTTCGCTGCTCAAAGCTGACTGTATTTAGACTATGGGAAGGGTCATGGGCGGAAGATGCAATTGATCCTGATCCGGAAAAGGATAGCTATGCTGATCCCGACAAGATCCGCACCATCAATCATAAAGGAAAGTATTTCGAGCTCAGCACCAGACACATCGTAGATCCATCGCCACAGCGCACTCCGTTTCTCTTCCAAGCCGGAACATCAAGCGCGGGCTCTGCATTTGCTGCCACTCACGCCGAGGCTATTTTCGTCTCCTCACACTCGCCGCAAGTCCTGCGCCCCAAGGTCGACAACATTCGGAAGCAGGCCGCCGCCCTGGGACGCGACCCGCGCTCGATCAAAGTATTTGCCACATTTACCCCCATCATCGGGCGGACAGACGAGGAAGCCGAGGCCAAGTATGCCGAAGTCAAGAAGTACGCTTCCACTATCGGCGGGCTCGTCCTGTTCAGCGGCTGGACCGGTATCGACATCTCGAACATTCCACTGGACCAAGAGATTACAGCAGCGGACTCACTTGAAGCGCACAAAGTCCGTAGCATCTTGGACTCCTTTACGACGACTAGCAAAGAGATTCCCAAGTGGACGCCCCGCGTCGTCGCGGAGCGGGCCTCGATCGGCGGACTCGGCCCCGTTGCGGTGGGCAGTGCCCAAACAGTGGCCGACGAGCTCGAAGCATGGATCCGGGACGCGGATATTGATGGATTCAATATTGGCCATGTTACAACGCCGGGCACTTTTGAGGAAGTGGTTGACCTGCTCATTCCGGAACTGAGGAAGCGCGGGATCTACCCGGAGCCACAGGAGGAGGCACTTACCGCCCGAGAAAAGATATACGGTCGGGGCCAGAGAGGGTTGCGAGAGGATCATGTCGGCAGCAAATATAAGTACTCCGTGTACAAGGAGGATCCGCCGTACCAGGAACCGGGGGAGTAAATGTGTACCCTTTCTCAGATGAGCGCAATATGCCGAATGAATTGCATTCGTTGCTAACGAATGGCCCTGTTCCGATATGTTGTATCAGAAGGCCGAGTTCAAACGTGCAGGCGTCCTATACTACGAAAGCTTCACACAGATCTTTGACCGAAATGTAAAGCAGATGAAACAGCGATAGCTGCCGTTAATGGCACAGTAGCTAAGATGGAACCTGTGAATGCTTTACGCTGATACACCTACTTCCCGAAACAGCGCGCTGGAGCGAGGTATATTGATAAGCCAAGGCGCGTCTCCTAGCAATATTATCGAAGTTCTAATACGAAATTCGAAAAAAAAAAATGATATTCTATCTTTTCTGGGTCTTGTTCTGACCTCGGAGGTGGCCGCGTTGGGCTTCTCAATCTGGCGACAGCCCACACACAGCATCGTATCTGCTCGCCTGGAGAATCGGACCTAGAGAAAGCGTAAGGACTTGGTTCGTTTATTTTGTTACGTTAATCTCCAGGGAAGCACGCCCTCAAAGGAAGCTGCAACGTCGAGAAATTCTGACAATTCAAACCAGGAAGAGTAACACAGTAGGTCTTGCCGAGTGACGTCCGTCAAGCCTGACGCCACCTCTGGGGATTTCTCTTCCTTCCGCTCATATCATCATGGATAGAGGCATATGACTGCCGAGCATCTATTGAAGGATCATGCGGCGCTGGGTCATCTTCATCCTACAAGTGGAAGATTCCGATTCCGGCTGAAGGATTCTTCTTGTCTGATGCAGGACCCGCCATCCCACTCGCACTTGGCACTCCGCGGCCTTGTACCAAAGAAGTCATAAAACGCCCTAGATTACAAAAGAGGAAGAGTTCCTCCTCGTCAGGGATCAGCGGTGGCGTACTGGGGGCAAAGCACTGTGCGTGTACATTCCGGACCTTGAATGAATCCAAAGCGATGGAAGTTCCATCCACCTAATGGCCAGGTTTTCGGTCTACGCAACCAAGGATAGAAGGTAGTCGCGACGAGAAGAAAGAGAAATACGCAAAGAAAATGAATTATTTTCTCCTTAACATGACATACCGCGCGCCAGTCAAGTGAGCGCCGTTGGTAGAGAAGCTGTTTAATCATGCGGCAAGGTGGGGGTTTCATCGACTCGCCCAATTGAGCCCGAATAGCTCCGTCGGATCCTATGTAGAATCAACCGCCCACAGGGATTGTGGCTTGTTTGGGAGGGGGTTGATGCCGCGTAGGAGCCGGCCATATTACGTCGCTCCTCAGGGAGCCTTCTGCGCACCCGAGTGTGGTGTGACGATGTAGATCTCACACCGGGCTGTCGCGCGCCTGATAACCCCTAGAATAAGTGGCTTGGAATACATCCCCATACTCAATATCAATATGCGCCCTATAATCTGACCAACCTCGCCGGTTTTATATCCATGGCCTGATGTGTGTGGGTGGTGCGGCTGAGTTGCAGCACCAAACCAAGTCCAATTAAGCTATTTCCGGGTCTCCGTGCATCAATATCACGCAAGGAGTCTTGACTTTTCCGCGAGGCTCTGATCTCCGCTACAGAAGTTGTTTCTTCAAACCTATGTTTCGGGGGTAGCCCTTTCAAGACGCATCAGGCTAAGGAACACACGCTCACTACTGCGCTGGCATATGCGGCGTACGCTTAAAGCCCAGGAATCCTTTGGCCCAGAGATTGAACGAACGCACGAGGCTGTAGAACTTGCAGCGGGACATCGGTCGTGTCCGATGAGGCGCATGATCAATTGACAAAGACAGTCATAGCTTTCGGGGCCCGGAACCTCCATGAAGCTAACTTTGACTTTGGGGCAATCTGCTCTATCTAGATCGTAAACGAATATTCGCTCAGAATTTCCGCGCTCTTCGTCGTTTGCGGCTCAACAGGGCTTGCCGACCGTTCTGTCAGGCCTTTGCGTTATCTTGTGCCACGTACTCAAGAGGCTTCTGGTAGACGGATCAAGTAGTGAATTCGCGTGGTGGAATATCCGAGACATGACTAATCTTTGGTGGTGTTGAAAAGTATTGCATTTATGTACAAGTAACGCAGTATTGTCACTTTTCCCGCGTTCGGCAATTGACTGCATATGACCGCTGATAGAGACGACACCTCCATTCTGCACCAGGGCGATAGACGGCGCCACATCAGACGGATATAAATTTTCCGTGCATAGTTCATAAGTGCTCTTTAAGATATAGTACGTAACATTCCTATACAGCTCTGTACAATCGGAAGTTTTGCGACGCCGGGATGGACGGATCTGCAGAGTTGTGACTTGTACATTCTCACCAAATGCGGACATGTCTACCTTACCACTGAGACTTTCTGGAGCCACAACCTGCAAGGTTCCCATCTTTTGCGGTTTCGGGAGAAATCCTGCGACCTCAAGTAAGCTGTGCCAAGCACAGAGGTCTACAGCAATGCCTCAACCTGGCGTGTTCCTCCAGCCTAGACACGGCAAATAACCCATCAGGCAGCTCCGGCGAGTCCCCGCCTTGTCTAAACGACTTGTGCGATAGGAATTGCATTTTTCTCATCACTGTGCAGGAAAAGTATTTAAACAGCAAGTCTTCCCCCCATTTTCCACTCTCCATCCTCATCAAACATCTCAGTTCGATACCAGCCACGCAACATGTACTTCTCCAAGACCCTCGCTATCGTCGCCCTCGCCGTCTTCGGTGTTGAGGCCTGCAACCTTGGCGAGTTCCGCTGCGGCAACCGCGGCGGTGCTCCTGGCCCCGATGGTGCCATCTTCATCTGCAATGCCTCCGGCCGCTGGCAGTTCAGCTCCCAGTGTGGTGGCCCTACCTGCTGCCAGGGCGGTGGCAGCAATGTCCACTGCGTCTGCTAGACAACTGTGAGTGCTCTAATTGTGTTTATAAGTATTTTCTAACATGGTGAGACAGTTCTGCAAAGCAAGTCAGCCAGCGCTGGGAGGGGGCGGATGGAAGTGATCCTATGTACATAGCACCCAGTGATCAATATATTTATGCCTTGCTCTGAGAAAACTTCCTAAAACTGCGCTATTTAAAAGCGATTGGTTTCTATTAATCACACCAAATCGTCTTTTCCCAAAACGTAATGATACAGCGTTTGAGTGTTGGCGACTATTACAAACCCCTTCTAGCCCTCACTTGTCACGGCCAACTGTAGCAGATTCGAAGGTTGAAGTTGTACACATGAATGAACTATATCAGGCTTAACGGAATTTACAATGTATCATGATGTATTCCCAAAGTCGCCCCGATTGGCACGCAGTTTGTCGTATCGGAGTACTGCCCCGAGCAAGACACTGGCTCCCAGCGCACTGCTTCTATTAGCAACGTCGTCTTCGAGGGGCAGAACAACAATGCGCAAGAAAGGGGGAGAAGGATCAGAAGCAGTCCTTACCAATCTTCCGCAGAACAGAATTCTGTCGGGTTGTGACTGATGCCTTCTCGAGTGGGCGTAAAGATCATGCTCGTCGGGCACCGTAGGCTGGTGTAGCAACTGTCGTGGCCAGCACCGCTAATCATCGGCTTCCACAGCTGCTTGGATGAGGCGCCCGGTAGCTGCGCACAAACAGCTTCCGCGCTGTCCTGGACAGCGGAGATACAGTCCGGATGGAACACCACCGCAGGACTGTCGACGAGGAGCTTCCAGTCCACGTCGCAGCCCTTTTCGGTCTCGCGCGCGACGGACTGGAACGCTTGCTGGCACTCGCTGACCATCTTCTCGAGCACGTCGTTGCTGGTGTGGCGCAGATCGAGCGTGAATGTCGACGTGTGCGCCATGGTGTTCACCGTCCCGGGCTCGGCGCTGAAGATGCCCGTCGTGGCCAGGCCGTCGTGGGCTTTGGCGACGGAGTTGGCGGCGACAATCATCTTGGCAGCCACGAGCACGGAATCTTTGCGGGCGTAGAGCGGCGTGGTGCCAGCGTGGCTATCTCTGCCCCGGACGCTGATGTTAAACCACTTGAAAGCTTGGACGCCTGCTTTTCATCAGAGTATATTCTTCGGCTGGGTTCATGGGACTTACCTTGGACAACACCGATCTTGCGGCCTTCGTCCTCTAGAATTGGACCTTGTTCAATGTGTAGCTCAAAATGGGCCGCAAAGGGATTCGACTCGTGGGATGCAGGTAGCTCGCCACGATATCCAATCCGCTCCAGTTCTTGCAGCATGTTTTTAGCCTTGCCCTCGTGCGGAGTCGCTTCTTCGAGGTTCCAGGCGTCTTCAATTGGGATGGTACCAGCCCATACGCCCGACGAGACGGCCATCTTGGGGAAGCGAGCGCCTTCTTCGCTAGAGAATGTTAGCATAAACTCGGTAAACCCATGCCGAGCTTACTTTGTCCAGTTCACAACCCCAACGTTTCCCTCGGTCCGGATATTGTTTTCTTGCAAGACTTGCAGAACCTCCAGGCCCGCCAGGACACCCAGGATACCGTCGTAACGACCGCCCGTGGGCTGGGTATCCAAGTGCGAGCCCATCATAATCGGAGGCGCATCTGAATTCTTGCCGCGGCGAATCGCAAACAAGTTTCCCATTTCGTCAATCGACGTGTTGCAGCCCAGCGACTTTGCTTTGTTGAGGAACCAGTCTCGCACCAACTTGTCCGAGTCATCTAAGCTAAGCCTAGCCATACCAGTCTCTATAGACTGTCTATGTTTGCAGGGGTTTAGAATGCAAGTTTAGCGACGATGGTCGACGGGGGACTTACTTTCCATAGCGATGATCTGCGCCATACTGGCAGCTCTCGTGAAGAGACGACGCAAGGCGGTCTGCGCTGACGCCGAGGGTCGGCAGCTCTGCTTCTTGCGCTGAGGGCATGGTTCGGTGCAGTTTTGAAGGCGGAACTATACTTGGAATAAGAAAGCACGACTTCTTCCCTGAAGAGAGAGGGGCTTAAATAGCTCCGCGCGTGGCTTCGTCGCCGGCCGACGGCCAACTGCGGGGGTGGGGGGTCAACAGCCAAGACCACGGCCGACGGCGAACTGTAGATGGTGATTGGTTTTACACCTTTAAGATTATACGCCGACGGCATCCAGAACGTGGGGTCGGGCGATCGCAGAGGGGTGCATAAATAGCGTGAGCAAGCCGTGGGGGAGTGCGACTTCAGACCAAGACATGCATCCTTTACCGTTGAAACATGGGAAACTCTGAAAAGGATGACGACTCGGGCGACAATGCCTCTGCCACAGTGGCCGTATCTGCCCAAATTGACAAGGAGTCAGAGAGGCGAGTCCTGTCCAAGTTTGACTGGTTTGTGATGCCACAAATGTCCATCCTTGTTCTCTTTGCGTACTTGGACAGAACCAATATCGGTACGTAAAGGATGTTTCATTCTATACCTTCCAACTTTTTACCTTGATGACCCTCTGTGCATTCTTCGTCCTTCCCTTTAATTACTTTGCTCAACACCAACATCTATAGGAAATGCACGGGTTTTTGGCTTCGAAGAAAGCACTGGAATGTCAGGCACCGACTTCAACAACATATCCATGTTCTTCTACATCACCTACATCATTTTCGAAACGCCATGGGTCATGGTCGTGAGGCGTTTCGGGCCCGGCCGGGTGCTGGCGGTCGCCATCATCTGCTGGAGCGCCGTCACGCTGGGCACTGGCTTCGTGCACAACTACGGCCAGGTCATTGCCTGCCGCGTTCTTCTCGGCGCTTTCGAAGCCGGCTTGTTTCCGGCCTTGACGTTTGTCATCTCGGGGATCTACCCAGCCGCTTCCCAAGGAAAGCGCATCGCGGTTCTGTACATTTCCATTGCGCTCTCAGGGGCCTTGGGCGGACTAATCGCGTACGGCATTCAGTCCATGGGCGAGCAGCATGGTCTTGCGGCTTGGAGATGGCTCTTCATTATTGAAGGTGCAGTCTCATTCGTTATTGGGGGTATCTGCTGGGTCAGCCTCCCCGGGACGCCTGAGACAGCCTGGTTCCTAAACCAAGCCGAGCAGAGTACCATGACTCTTTTAAAAATGCGAGACCATCCCTACGAAGCGACAGACAGATTCTCATGGCAGCAAGTCGGCTTGGCTGTTTGCGATCCGCTGGTGTGGCTGGCGTCCATTGCATTGTTTTGCTCGTCGATAGCCATGTTCGGCTTCAGCACCTTTTTGCCCACGCTCTTGAAGGGCATGCAGTACGTGAAGCGGCGCGTGGCTCGACTCAATGCTAATAATTTAGGTATACATCGCTACAAGCCAACTATCTCAGCATCCCCGTATACGTTCTGGCATCTATAGGCACTGGTCTAACTACCTTTGTCTCGGATCGAATCGGGCGCCGCGCGATATGTCTGATTCACTCGCCGATTCTCGTCATGATGGGCTATGCGGTTGGTATCGGCACAAGCAATAAATCGGCTGGCTATTTTGGCATGTTTATCGTCGGGGCCGGGGTTTATTCCTTCAATACAGTCCTTCTAACGTAAGTGTCTCTTCGGACGTCATTACTCTCGCTAATACACAGCAGCTGGGTTTCGAATAATATTCACCCCGATTACAAGCGTTCAGTGGCCATTGCCATGGTTGTCTCCATTGGCAACGCAGCAGGCCTAGCTGCATCCCAAATCTATCCAATCGCGGATGCGCCTCGCTATCTCGTAGGAAATTCATTATCGCTCGGCTTTGAATCGCTGGCACTAGTTTGTGTGGCTCTTATCTACTTGTTGTTGCGATATAGGACCAGGCAGAAGGAGAAGTTCATTAGCCAGGGTGTCGAGAGCAACGGGAAGGTGGGAGACCAGAGCCTAGACTTTGACTATGTAATGTAGGCGACGGGATATTCTATAATGTACCTGGCAGCAGTTTACAGGAATTTTTATACTATATTTTTCAAGCATTTCTACCCTCATGTTGCCCCCATCATCGTACTTATTCGCTCGCCGCGCCCGTCCGCCCGAAACCGGGCGGGGGTTGCCGGCGCCGACCCCGGACAGCCACTTTCAGCCGGTCACGCTCGGAATTCCAGACTATGCAACCTGCATCGATATTGCCTAACTTGCATTGACATTGTTACGGATGCCGCCGCTAGAATCACCGCCGTCTCTTGCACGGATCAGCAACCATACGGCCGCGGGCACTAGGAGGTACCGTTCCAAAGCGCAGCGGCCATGCGACCTCTGCCGGGCGCGCAAGGCCCTATGCAACATTCCGGATCCCGCAAAACCATGTCAGTTGTGCGATCGCACGGGACGGCCATGCACCTTTCTTGCTGGGACCCGAAGCAGACAGATGCGTTCCAGCCCAGGTCAGAGTTCTGCCGACGCGGCGGATAGCTTTGCTGACCCAAGACCTTACGCTTCTTCGTTCTCACACGATGATCAGAGTGGCGTGGGGGGCAACTCCCTTGGCCTTTCGCCTACCTTGAACCAACAAATTGGCGACACGATGCATCAGCAGATACCGACACAGTGGTCGTCGGATCTAGGACAACTGGAGCAGACCGAAGCATTCATGCAAGACATGCCCGACTTTTGGTCTCTTCCATACAGCGATGCTTCTGTGGTGGAAGCCGCCGAGACTGTTGAGCCAGGTATTGGGGATGAGGCTTCGTCCCGTCCAAAAGCACAGGCAACCCTCAACAGACACGATCGCTCGACATCATTTATTGGCTATTCCAACGAATCCGACCCCTTTTTACTAGAGCATTATCCGTACAGTGGATCTGATGAATTGGACTTTTTCATGGTCACGTATCGGCGGCCTTCGCTTCAGAGTGTATCGGCTGGTCACCCGCCAATTCATTTCCT
>LUFD01000041.1:0-11792 GCA_003025255.1 Cordyceps pruinosa
ATACGAGTGCTTGTTGAGCGGCCGGCCGCGATTACAGTCTGTATCTGAAGCACTTTTTTTTTTCTGGAAAAAGAGAACAGGTTATTATTATCACGGAGAACGGAGAACGGAGATCGATTAGGACGGTGCTTATTTGCGACGGGCTAATTATATGGAACGATGCGAGGAAGGATTTATTATACCCAAGAAGTCTTTCTTTGTCTTTTGCGGTGGAGTACAACGGGATGCGGCGATTTGTAGAAGCCGCGGTTTTTCTTGTTGGTTATATATACTTGGGACAAACTGCTCGATGCTGTTGGTCTGCTTTCTTATCTTTACAGTCGTTATTATCGCTTCAGCTGCTGCGGGCTCTCTACTGAATTTGAACGCGGGACGTATTTTCTTATTTCGCAGAAACAGCTCTGCTCCCTTGGGTGAATAATCCGCGTCCCTTGTCAGCCCTACCTACTCCGCGTTAAACCCTTTCAGCCCTCCTCGGCTGCGTTGCAAATCCCCTGAACAAGCCACCAGAGCGAGTGAGGCCCCGGGGTGGTGTGACCTGTCACTCAGCCTCGCCCGGAGCTGGAGGGCAAAAGCGACCGAAACGACGCGCCGCGATGCTTGTCATTGGTCGATGGCGGGCAATGTCCTGCATGGAGAAGGAGTCAGAGGTGCCGCTCAGCCTCGTGATGCCACCCCCGTCGGGCTATCACATCACTTGGCAGACGAACCAACCAGTAGAGCAAGCCGCTGACATTCTCGTCGGGCCAGGGTTAAGCCGACTGTCGCTTTGTCAAGCCCAGTTCCACAGTGCCGTGGTCGTTTTCTCTTTTTCCACAGCGTTTCATTTTCCTGTGGCAATTTCGGTTCGTTCTTCTTGTTCTGGCAGTAGACGCCGTCCAGGTCATATCAAACGAACCCGCTCTTCATCACAGATGACCCGGCTGGCTCACAAGTTGGATAGCCTTTTGGCGTGGTTCAGTTTCAGCTACGAGGGGCAGTTCTGCGACCCAACGCAAGGGGCGACAGCCGACGACGAGGCTGAGAGGTCGGTTGCGACATTTAGTATTAGCTGACTGGCTCCCGCCCGGAATTCGATCAGCGGGGGGTCCGCCCTTTCGTATTTCGCATAGCTCTGCTGCGGTGCGCGATCGAGCAGCGCCCAACTGGGCAAAAACCCTTGCTGCTGCTGCTGCTGCCTTGACAGGGGGTTGCTTATTTTTGCTCTATTTTCCGCTTGTGGCTGGACATTCATGGATCAGAAAGCTTGGTGCTAGACGTCAATAGGGAAACGAGATCTGCAGACCGGGACAAGTCACAGGCGGTCCGGGTCAAGCTGCGCGCGTGCCCGCCCCGTCCACGGAGAAGCCAAAACCCGTTTCTTGGGACCACAGACCCTGAGGTGTTTAGTTAGCCTTGGCTGACGATGATGGCCCCGAGAGAATTGTAGTTTTGTAAACAGGAAAAGGACGCCTTTCGGTTTTAAAGTGGGAATGCACCATGACGCCCTCTCTCTCCCTCTCTCACTCGGCACTTGCACGATATCCTTGTTTCACCTCTTTCATTCATTCGAGTTTTCGTCTGGTTTCTCTAGTGAACCTTGGCCATTTCCCCCATATCTCGTTCCTCGTCTGCCTACACTGCGCATGTGACCGAGCGTGGGCGTTCTGTGTCATTCATTGTGCATATTCCGACGATTTCGGAGTCAGGGATCTTCTGCCAGTGTGACCGACGGAGTGACTCTACAAGGCACCCATCCTGTCCGTCTTACCCAGGCATCCGCCAGACTCTTGGCTCCTTACACTCCCTTCGTCTTCCGATACAGGCCATTCTGCGACTTGATACGAGGCACGAAGCAAGCATATTGCAAGAAGTTAGGCAACTTGCGTTTCACCAACCACCAGAGCATCACGCATGAGTAACAGCTACATATATCAGCACCGCGACCCTCGACGCCCTCCCCCCGAACCATGGACTCGCCACCGCAGAAGCCAGCATCGCTGCGCACCCAGTCCAATCCTCAAAAGGCCTATCCGTCGCCGACGTCGCTGCCGAGCCCCGAGGTGCCCCAGTTCCAGGAGTTCTCCCGCATACCGCCCCTCGCGCTCGACCAGCCCTGCTCGGCCTGGCCGGGGCCGGCGCGGCGCGCGGGCATGTCCGAGTACTTCCACCACGCGGGCAGCTCCCTCACCGGCGACGTCTACGGGCTCGACTTCCAGCGGTCGCGAAGCATCCACAGCGAGCAGAGCCTGGAGCTCACCGGCCCGCTGGACGTGGCCGGCACGATCCGGGCGCGCAACATCAGCTTCGGCGGCGACTTCATCGTCAGCGACCGGATCGACGCGTACGGAAGCATCGAGATCAATGGCAACATGACGGCAGAGTACGCAGGAGCCCCTTATTTACGTGGCGGATGGCGACTGTGAAGGGCGGCCTTACTGACGCAGCTGTGTAGGGGCAAGATAAAGGCGTTTGGGGACATCAAAGTCAATGGCAGCCTGACGGCAAGGTAAATCCGCCACACGTTCTCAAATGCAGCTTGCGGATGCTAATTTCTTGAAATTATAGTGGTAAAATCGAGGGATCATCTAGACTGAAGCTGCGCGGCAGCATCCACGCGGCCGACGTGGAGATTTACGGCAACGTCACCCTTCGGGGGTACCTGTAAGTGGCTTTGCGAAATCCCAAGCGGAATTGTTTACCAATAGCGGGAGCAGATACTGTCGCCGTCTCGTGGTATACGGCTCACTGATCTTGATTGGGCCGAGCTCGACCTATGACGTGGCGGGTTACGAAATGGTTACGGGGTTGCGAGCCCGGCGTGACCACGAGCCCGACTGGGATATCTGATTCAGCTTTTGTTTTCCGTGACATATGGCCCTTCTTTCCTCTCGTATCGTCTCCTTCTTCGCATCATCAGCACTAGGGATGTTTTATTTAGAGAGCGTTGCTTCGTTTTTGGTCTAGTTGTCCTGGGTTGTTTTGCATCATAGCACAGCGTTGTTTTTGCCATGTTTGGTTCGGAGGCATATCTTTAGAACTAGATTTCAGCGTCTAGAAGGCCTGCTACAAGTTGAATCCGCAACGATTCCCATCTAATTTTTGTTGGCATAGTAAGACACCCAGGCTACCAGCCTTTCCCTCTGCACATAGCGGACGTGCCTAGGTATCCTCGTGTCGTGCGCTCAGGGGGAGTACCAGGAGTGCGGCTACATATTGGAATCCGCAGCTTCGTCTCCCTCGGAATCTCGCATTTGCGGTTTCCAAAGCCGGAGCACCCAGGCTTTCTACTCTATCTTCAAGGCGCTTCCGGGCAGACGAGTATGCTGGATCGGCTTGGTGACGAATAAACCGATAATTGGCCCGATGACAAATTCACATTCTCCTTTTCACAGTCATTAAATTAGGGCCTCAGCTCGCGTTTAGCGTTGGCATCGCATTCAAATGCCCAAAAGCGGAAGTGATTTTCATGTACCATCCACGACATCAGCCGAACTAAACTTCCTGTCGTGCACGGGGGAGAATTACGCCGGTCTATATACAATGGGTCTATAACATGTTCATTCGGCTTTGCCCTCAAGACTTGGATCTGCGCCATCCGCTCGAATCCGGCAATGGCAAAGGCGGCACAGCGTGGGTACCAGCATGGCCAGGACCATAGCTGCTCCGAGGAAGCCCGCAGTCACGCCAAAGCCAATGTGATAGCCCGGAGAGTCACTGCTGGGCCAGATGCGGCTGCCATAGACGCTGGAGAAATTTCCAAATGCATTGACAAGGGCCAGCACGATGGCGCGCTTCTCCGGCGGCAGACTAATGATGCCGCTGGTCCAGGACAGGACCAGAGGCACGGCAGACCAGATTCCAACGGCGACGAAGCAAATCATGACATACCGTACAACGGCATTTTGCACAACAGCGCAGACGACGCTGCAGACGAACCCGATCGCAAGAGCACCGGCAGTGTGCCACCGACGCTCAACATGCCGGTCAGACGACCAGGCAATGACATTCATGCAGACTGCAGCCGTGGCATAGATGGGTACGGTCATGTACTGCGCCTTGACGGTATCGTACCCCAACGTCTGAGTGATTGTGGGAATAAAGTAGGATATGGTACCAGCGCTCAGATTCAGCATGTAGAGAACGATGAAGATGTATGTGCGGGGTTCTGAAACCGCCGCCAGGAAAGCCCGCCAATGCGACAGTCGCGGCCTCTCTTTGCCGCCATTGGCGATGCCGTCGTGGGCGATCCGCAGCGCGGCCAGCCTCCGCTCCTCCGGCGTCAGCTTCGCCGACGTGGCCGGGTAGTCGAGCAGGACAAAGTACGCGGCGACGGCGACGGCGACCGTGGCGGCGCCCTCGACGACGAAGAGCCAGCGCCACCCCGCGACGCCGAGCGCGCCGTGCAGGCGAGCGGTGATGCCGCCGGCGAGGAGGCCGCCGAACGCGCCCGACAGGACGGCGGCGGTGTAGAAGGCGGCGAAGCGCTTGCCGAGCTCGGCGCGCGTGTACCAGCAGCTCAGCAGGTAGAGCGCGCCCGGGAAGAAGCCGGACTCGAGGCAGCCGAGGGCGAAGCGCAGGGCGAGCAGCGCGCCGTAGCCGCGCGCGGCGGCCGCGCAGGCGCTCAGAGCGCCCCAGGCCAGCATGATGCTCGGCAGGAAGACGGACGGCCGGCTGCGGCCGAGGGCCATGTTGGAGGGCACCTCGCACAGCAGGTAGCCGAAGAAGAAGACGGAGAGCACCCACGCGTACCCGTCGTCGGTCAGGCCCAGGTCGCGCTGCATGCCGGCGATTCGGGCGTTGCCCTGCTCGTTGCCTGGGTTAGTGGCGGATCGGACGGGCGGCGCGGGTGAGGAGACGTACGATGTTGGTTCGGTCGATGTAGTTGAATACGTATTTGATCCACAGGATGGGCATCAGATAGAGGTCAATCTTGCGCACCAGCCTCTTCTCCTCCGGGGAGCCGGGCACGAAGTTGCGCAGGTCTTCCTCCATCTCGCTGTCGTCAACGGCGTCGGCCGAGCGCGGCCGGGACGGCAGGTTGACGGCAGGTTCTCTCACAGACGCCATCGGAGAAGCCAGCTACGTCATTGAGGCCGAAAGTCTTTGCGTTCCGTTCCGGGTCCGAGCAGACGCAGCGTCGTTTGAATAGAGGGTTTCCAGGAGGGAAAACCTGTTCGGATCCGTGCGGAGGGCGGTCAACGCCTGTCCCCCTGCTGTCGGTCGGTCTCGGCGGGGGACACCGCTGTGGCCTTTTGTGGCCACACTTCTGTCCATTGCAGCAGGCATTTACAATCGTAATGCTTCTCGAAGAACTACGGCCGCGGTAACTGCCTCGCGTTTCCTTGTCATTGTCCTTGGACAGGACCCTCGGCCGTGTCAGTTGAGTTGTCCTGACCAGGAAAATGAGGTTGAAAACACGGCATGGCGTGCGATTGGCCCACAGACCATAGTTAGAGGGGTCTCTATAGAATCCCTCAGTCTAGATTAGGTGCGGTCTTCGTTCCGTCAATGTGCAATTGGTAATAGTTTCATCTGTTTCTGCTCTTTGAAAGCTTCCTTCGGCAGTTTGAGCAAGCAGGAAACAGTCGAGCTGCTCAAGCCATGGTGCCACGTCTGTGTAGCGAGACTGCCAACGGACATGACTCGTGGCACGCACAATACAGAACTAATTTGCTGGGGGTATACGAGGCACCGATATACCCATGGACATGGTGTTGTCATGACCTGGGCTGCCTGTAGGTGTTTGGGCTTTGGGTCTAGAGGGAGAAGCTGTAGAGATGGAGGGATCCAGGCAAGTCGGCGCAGACTCAGCAGGGGTGCCGTCGGAGAACACCATTGTTCTGTGGCCCGTTGCGTGTTCACCACATCTCAGGCCTTTATCATTTGGGCCGACAACACGGTGGAAGAAATGCCCAATTCGCAGTCCACACAGAAAGTTAGCCACACCACGACGAGGTTGGCCATGATCTATACTTGAAAAGACACGTCGCTTTTGTTATACATCAGAAGTCCTATCAGAA
This sequence comes from Cordyceps pruinosa, assembly GCA_003025255.1. Taxonomy (NCBI): domain Eukaryota; kingdom Fungi; phylum Ascomycota; class Sordariomycetes; order Hypocreales; family Cordycipitaceae; genus Cordyceps; species Cordyceps pruinosa. Next base: position 6,003 of record LUFD01000041.1, read on the forward strand.
ATGATATATACATTGTAATATTGGAACAAATTGACCGGCGGAGGAGCGTGACAGCCGCCCTTTGCCTCGTTCCGTCCCGCTGTCCATCATCGTGATGAGCCTCCTGGTGGAGCTGAATAGTACTTGCGTGCAGGCAGGCGCCAAGTCGATGGAGTGCGCCATGCAATGGTGGGGAGCCTGGTAAGCCCCTCATCCTGAGATCAGATGGAACGGCTCTCAAGCGGTGTTCTCTCCGCCCTATACTACCCCGTGGGGTATTGTCTCAGCGAGATGCAGGAACTTGCGTAACGTGGCGCGCAGCTGCAGGAGATTCCTCCGGCTCGAGTTACACGGGGAGGGGTTGTCGACGGGTAGCGGCACCCGTCAGCCCGGCATCTGCGAGTTGAGGGCGTCCAGGAAGTTCAGCCCGTAGTTGTCCTGCGTGACGGTCTGCTGCGCCAGGTCGCCGTTGCCAAACATCCACACGTTCCAGTCGGGCCACATCTCCCCCTGCTGCCAGACCTGCTGCGCGGCGCCCGACGGGTCCCTGCCGTCCGGGTTGGGCCTCTCGAGGTGGTGGTGCTCCTTGAACTTCTCCAGCATGCTGCCGAGCCCGCTCCCGAGGTAGTGGGCGACGTGCCGGACGCACGGCCGGGTGGCGTTGAGGACGGCGATGGCCCCTTCGATGAGGGGCACGACCTCCTCGTAGCTGATGCTCAGGTTTGCCGACTTCCACTGTGCCTGGCACTTCATAAGAAACAGGCACGCATACGCCATGGTCGTGAGCAGATAGAGCGGCACCCCGATGATCGAGGCCCTCATGTCAGGGTCGTTGAGGATCAAATCCAGGGCCGCCGTAGCGCTGCTGATGGCCTTGTTGACGAACTGCCGTCGCTCGGGCGACATTGCATACACGCAAGATGGCCGTAAGCCGCGCAGGCAGATGGAGAAGAGTAGGAGCCGGGCGAAATGGTAGTGCAGGAAGACTCCCTTTGCCGGATATTGCGACACGTATTTGTTTGGCTCTATCGTAGCTGTTAGCGTATCGACTTTGCGCACAGATTCGAGCGGCAACTTACGGAGCTTGTCTTTCCAGCGGTCGCGCCAAAATCCCATGTCAGCATCGAAGCGTCTCAACGCTTCAAACTCGTCGTTGCCAATCATGCGCGACCTGTCCGGGCCAAAGGCATGAAAGACTCTGCTCAGGATAATAAAGATGCCAACCTGGCTGTGCAGTCGACAGTCCGACTGTGTTGCATCCGGTCGTTGTAGAAAGTGCTCGTGGCAGGTGATGGTGGGCGTCTCGCTGATGACGGGCGGCCTTCCGTAGGCGATGCTGAAATGGTGGTCGCACACGTAGAGAAAGTACCACAGCCGGGCCTCATCGCCGAAGCGGGCTCCGTCCCGCAGCGACTTGGCGCAGAACTGGTGAAGGTTGAGCTCCGTGGCGATGCGCACGGCGAGGCCAGACAGCTTCCAGCTCAGGTCCGAGAGCCAAAAGGCGCCGATGCACAGGCCGCGCACGTCGTCCAGGGTGTGGTAGCGGTCAAAGACGGCCTGGCTGACCAGCTCGAGAAAGACGGGATAGCAGATGTCAAAGGCTCTGCCCTCGTCCTGGGTGTGGAGGGAGGTGACGGCGAGGATGGCGGACGTGAGGATGGAGGACGAGGCGCGCGCCGCGTCCAGCGTCTCGTGGACGAGCGCGATGCCGCCCCAGAGGTAGGCGTTCAGGGTCCCGCGGAAGGTGTCGAACAGGTACTCGGCGTCGCGCAGGCTCACGCGGCCCTGCGCGATGAAGTCGGCGTCGGGCGACTTGAGCGACGGGTGCTGGCCGTGGTGCGCCCAGGGGTCGCTGCGGATGTTGCGCAGCTTGGTCGCCTCGAAGAGGCTGGCCATGGGCGCGTTGACGATGGCCTGGTGGTCGCCGTCCGGGGCGCCGGGCTCGATGGAGTTCTCCCGGGTCATGGCCGTCGCCGTGCGGTGCAGCGACGGCGACAGGCTGGACTGCGCGCCCTGCGACGCGGCGGGCGACGGGCCACGCGGCGGCGGAGGCTGCTGCGGCTGATGCTGGGCGTGTGACACGGCGGAGGAGGGATTGCGGCTGCCCGCAGCGACGGGCGTCGTGCTGCTCGAGGGGTTCCCGTTCCCGGTGCGGGCGCCGAGCGCGCGCTGCACGTCGGCCAGCGCCGCCTGGAGAGCGTCGACCCTGGCCTCCATCTGCGTCTTCCACGCATTCTCGCCGTCGAGCAGCGTCTGCAGGCTCTTGTTGACGACGCACTTGATGTCCAGGCGCGTGCAGCGGCTGCAGCGCTCCTGGCCGTTCTCGAGATCGCACTTGACCTTGCGGTGCTGGCACGCCTGGCCTGGAGGCATCTCGCGGGTTAGCCGTCACCCAAAGCGGCACCGCGCGTCCCGCCGCGGCGCATCGCGGAGCAAAACTTACAGGCACGTATTTTCCGCGAAATCTTGGGCTGGTGCGCCGCGCCGTCCGCGTCGCCGGCCGGCGGGCTTGTCTCCGGCGACCTCGCCCGCTTCATCGCGTCTCTGCCAGCGGCTGTGGAGTCGCCGAATCGAAGGGATGTTCAGAGTCCCAGACGGGGGATCACGAAGACGACGGACCCGTGGGATAAAGGCCGCCCGCGTGGCTCTTTAGGCGGGGACGCGGCGAGACGTCGCATGAGCGATGCGGGTGCGACGGTGGGGAAGCAGCAGACCCTGTCCAGCTAGATGAGCCTGTCGCAGGCTGGACATTGCCTATCGGGATGATCTCCGCGGCGCCGGCTGCGAGGGCTGAGGGTGCGTGAGCAAGGAGAGCAGACTACGCGGCGTGGCGACAAACTAGCATGTTCTAGCTTTGTGCTTCGGGGGGCGCGACGGCGTGACGGTGCGGCTGGGCGCGGCGCTCGGATATTTATAAAGCAGCCGGTGCTGGAGTCATCCGGGCAGCTCTGTTAGTCGCGATACTTCGTGCCTCTCTACTCGCAGTGGCCACAATGACTGGTCCTAATACTATTGGCGTGATAGTCGGCGCCCGTGCCAACGTTGACTGGTACACTGAGGCCCTGCGCAACTCGGGTGTCGTTCTTCAGTGCTTTTCAGCAGACTCCTTCACATCGTATGCGGCCTCGGCGAGCCAATTGGATGCGTTGTCCTGTATGAACGCACCCCTGTCCTTCTCATCTCGGGGACTCGGCTAACAGCGCTCCAGGCCTCCCTCGCGATTCTTTGCTTCTCGTCGCCGAACCAGTGCCTCCTGTTGCTTATGAGTCCTTGAAGACGGCCGTGACAAACTGGGGCCGAAATGATTTACAAGTCGTAGCGGCCTCTGTATCTCGACAGGCAATCTTCGTCGCTGGCCCGAGTCGAGCAGTAAATGCCTATTTACCATTGCTTCGGCAACCAGGTGTACATGTTCATCATGTGTCTTCAGACTTCGACTCCGCCGCCAAACTGCGCCTTGTCCACGACCTCCTGCTGGGCGTCCAAACTGTTGCGGCGACCGAGGCCATGGGTCTAGCAGCCCGGGCTGGGCTCAACACGAAGCAGGTTTACAACATTCTTGTCAACGCCGCGGGAAATTCAACGGCGTTTGAGACAAGGGCCAAGAAAATGCTTGCTGGCAATCGGAAACCCGAATCGCCGTTGAGCCAAACCGCGGGAAAGCTGGTAGGTCGTCGCTGCCCCTCAGCTTTCAGCTTCTTTGTTCCAACATGACTCAAACAAGGCCGACGTGGTGGGCATGGCGCGAGACATGCGTTTCCCACTACCACTCGCCTCTGCCGCGGAACAGCTCTACATCATGGCCGTGTCCTGCGGGCATGGTGCTGAAGACGACAGCGCAGTGATTCGGGCCTACATGCCCACCGACCACGGCGTCATCAAGGAAGCGACGAGAAGGCCCGCGAGCACAAATGAACTTACACCAACCAGCAGTCCCGGCGAGATTGCCTCTGTCGGGGTGGTTGGCCTGGGCGCGATGGGCCAGGGAATGGCCGCATCACTCCTACGGGCTGGGTTCGCTGTGAATGGCTTCGACACGAACGCGGCCGCTGTCAGCAAATTTGTGTCAAACGGTCCAAGGGCGCGAGGCGTCTCCTCCGCAGCTGATGCTATGAGCAGCTCCGCTGTCGTTGTCTTCATGGTCCAGAACGCGGCGCAAGCTGAAGACATTCTGTTTGGATCGGGCAATGGAGCCGATGCCCTGGCTGACCATACCGTGGTCGTTTTGAGCTCGACAGTCCCGCCGGCTTTTGTGCGAAAGCTCGGCGCCAAATTGCAAAACCTACGCCGAGGGATATCTCTGCTGGATGCTCCCGTAAGCGGAGGCGTTGCACGTGCCGCGAATGGGACACTTGCTGTAGGTTCCTGGTGTACGCCACTGTCTTACCGCTCAGCTAACTCTGAAATAGATCATCTGCTCAGGAGAGGAGTCTTCACTGGCCAAGAGCAGAGCCGTCTTGCTAGCCATGACGGGTCCGGTGACAAATCTGCACACAGTTCAGGGAGGCATAGGTGCGGCCTCATCTGTAAAACTTGTCAATCAGCTCCTCGCGGGTGTGCATATCGCTGCTGCTGCCGAAGCGATGGCGTTCGCCGCACGCTTGGCGTTACCTACTAGGGTTGCATTTGAGATCCTAATACAGACAGACGCATGGAGCTGGATGCTGGAGAATCGGACAGGTCAGATGCTCGATGCCGACTGGACTCCGCATTCCGCCCTGGCTATTTTTGTCAAGGACCTGGGCATCGTTCTCGATGAGACACGGCGACTGGGCTTCTACTCGCCGATGGCTTCCGCCGCGCATACGCTCTATCTCAACGGCGCGGCGCACGGCTGGGAGAGGGAGGCGGACGCTGGCGTCGTTCGTCTGTGGGAGTTGACGGGCATTTCTGTCTCCAGCAGCGCCAGGAGGGGGGCCGAGACAGCAACGTCATCGAAAATGAATCTGCCGCGGTTACCGGCAGCTGAAACACTGAAATCGCTGCCGCAGGAGTATCCGGAAGACGTGCTCAGCTCCGTGCGACGTGTGGTGGAGGGGGGCCAAGTACCGACGCTGGTCATTCTCGACGATGACCCGACCGGGACGCAGACGTGTCATGACATAAACGTACTCGCTGTCTGGGATGTAGAGACCCTGGCTCGGGAGTTCAGCTGCAACCCTGCAGGGTTCTTCATCCTTACCAACTCCCGCGCCCTGCCGTCTGCAGATGCCCGCCGTCTCATTGTGGAGATTTGCGAGAACGTAAAGGCGGCTGCAGCACGGACGAACAAATCCTTTGAAATCGTTCTACGAGGTGATTCTACGCTGCGAGGGCATTTGCCAGAAGAGCCGGAGGCGGTCGAGGAAGCCCTGGGTCTGTTTGATGGCTGGGTGCTTACCCCATTCTTCTCCCAGGGCGGTCGCCTGACCATAGACGATGTACACTACCTGAAAGAAGGCGACGTGCTTGTCCCTGTAAGTCAGACGCCATTTGCTCAGGATGCTACTTTTGGGTATCAAAACTCCAACTTGCGCCGATACATCCTTGAGAAGTGCGGCGCGAGGTTCGCCGAAGAGTCGTTCTTGTCCATCAGCATCGACGACATTCGAACCGGGGGCCCGTCCGCCGTGGCAACGAAGCTGCTCTCGGTGCCCAGCAGCCCGAACCTGGTCATCATCGTCAACGCCGTGGTGGATGCAGACATGCACGTCTTCGTGGCGGGCCTGCTGGCGGCCTCGCAGCGCGGGCGGCGCTACCTGTTCCGGACGGGCGCGGCCTTTGTCTCGTCCCGGCTCGCGATCCCGGCGATCCCGCCGCTGACGCTGGGCG